>CAWUFW010034942.1:0-10607 GCA_963921515.1 Calotriton arnoldi | reverse complement strand
GGTGGTAAATCATTATTACAGTATATAGACAGTTATGTCCGGCTACATTAGAAAGAAAATATATAGGAATAGATGGGAGTAAGGCATAGTGGGCTAAAGACATCAAAGGTTAAATGCAGACATAGTAAGAGTGAAGTACAGTGAATGGCATGGTATATGCAGATAATGCACAACACACATAAGGCGTAGCACACAAGTACAAATAAAGTATAAACAAATCATATATCCCAGTCGGGCTGGTACGTGTTTAGGTTTAGGCAGAGTGCAGTAAGGTGTAAGGTGGTGCCCAGTATATGTAGGGGTCATTGTGCGTGCAAGCAAAGCAAAAAGCTGCCATGCTGGGGGTGGTGTTTCAGGGTTTAGGGCAGTGCAGTAGTGTTCGGGCAGTGTAGGGGATCGTGCAGGGGTGGTGTTTCAGGGTTTAGGGCAGTGCAGTGGTGTTCGGGCAGTGTAGGGGGTCGTGCTGGGGGTGGTGTTTCAGGGTTTAGGGCAGTGCAGTGGTGTTCGGGCAGTGTAGGGGTCGTGCAGGGGGTGGTGTTTCAGGGTTTAGGGCAGTGCAGTGGTGTTCGGGCAGTGTAGGGGTCGTGCTGGGGCTGTTGTTTCAGGGTTTAGGGCAGTGCAGTGGTGTTCGGGCAGTGTAGGGGTCTTGCTGGAGGTGGTGTTTCAGGGTTTAGGGCAGTGGTGTTCGGGCAATGTAGGGGGTCTTGCTGGGGGTGATGTTTCAGGGTTTAGGGCAGTGCAGTGGTGTTCGGGCAGTGTAGGGGTCTTGCTGGGGGTAGTGTTTCAGGGTTTAGGGCAGTGGTGTTCATGCAGTGTAGGGGGTCGTGCTGGGGATGGTGTTTCAGGGTTTAGGGCAGTGCAGTAGTGTTCGGGCAGTGTAGGGGGTCATGCAGGGGGTGGTGTTTCAGGGTTTAGGGCAGTGCAGTGGTGTTCGGGCAGTGTAGGGGGTCGTGCTGGGGGTGGTGTTTCAGGGTTTAGGGCAGTGCATTGCAGTGGTGTTCGGGCAGTGTAGGGGGTCATGCTGGGGGTGGTGTTTCAGGGTTTAGGGCAGTGGTGTTCGGGCAGTGTAGGGGTCTTGCTGGGGGTGATGTTTCAGGGTTTAGGGCAGTGCAGTGGTGTTCGGGCAGTGTAGGAGGTCTTGCTGGGGGTAGTGTTTCAGGGTTTAGTGCAGTGCAGTGGTGTTCGGGCAGTGTAGGGGCGAGCTGGGGGTGGTGTTTCAGGGTTTAGGGCAGTGCAGTGGTGTTCGGGCAGTGTAGGGGTCGTGAAGGGGGTGGTGTTTCAGGGTTTAGGGAGTGCAGTGGTGTTCGGGCAGTGTAGGGGGTCATGCTAGGGTTGGTGTTTCAGGGTTTAGGGCAGTGCAGTGGTGTTCAGGCAGTGTAGGGGGTCGTGCAGGGGCTGGTGTTTCAGGGTTTAGGGCAGTGCAGTGGTGTTCGGGCAGTGTAGGGGGTCGTGCTGGGGGTAGTGTTTTAGGGTTTAGGGTAGTGCAGTGGTGCTTGTGTAGTGTAGGGGGTCATGCTGGGGGTAGTGTTTTAGGGTTTAGGGTAGTGCAGTGGTGTTTGTGTAGTGTAGGGGTCATGTTTTAGGGTAGTGCAGTGGTGTTTGGGTAGTGTAGGGGGTCGTGCTGGGGGTAGTGTTTTAGGATTTAGGTTAGTGCAGTGGTGTTTGGGTAGTGTAGGGGGTCGTGCTGGGGGTAGTGTTTTAGGGTTTAAGGTAGTGCAGTGGTGTTTGTGTAGTGTAGGGGGTCGTGCTGGGGGTAGGGTTTTAGGGTTTAGGGTAGTGCAGTGGTGCTTGTGTAGTGTAGGGGGTCATGCTCGGGGTAGTGTTTTAGGGTTTAGGGTAGTGCAGTTGTGTTTGTGTAGTGTAGGGGTCATGTTTTAGGGTAGTGCAGTGGTGTTTGGGTAGTGTAGGGGGTCGTGCTGGGGGTAGTGTTTTAGGATTTAGGTTAGTGCAGTGGTGTTGGGGTAGTGTTTTAGGGTTTAGGGTAGTGCAGTGGTGTTTGTGTAGTGTAGGGGTCATGCTGGGGGTAGTGTTTTATGGTTTAGGGTAGTGCAGTGGTGTTTTTGTAGTGTAGGGGTCATGCTGGGGGTAGTGTTTTAGGGTTTAGGGTAGTGCAGTGGTGTTTGTGTAGTGTAGGGGGTCATGTTTTAGGGTAGTGCAGTGGTGTTTGGGTAGTGTAGGGGGTCGTGCTGGGGTAGTGTTTTAGGATTTAGGTTAGTGCAGTGGTGTTGGGGTAGTGTTTTAGGGTTTAGGGTAGTGCAGTGGTGTTTGTGTAGTGTAGGGGGTCATGCTGGGGGTAGTGTTTTATGGTTTAGGGTAGTGCAGTGGTGCTTGTGTAGTGTAGGGGGTCGTGCTGGGGTAGTGTTTTAGGGTTTAGGGTAGTGCAGTGGTGTTTTTGTAGTGTAGGGGGTCATGTTTTAAGATGCAACGCTCAATACCTGACCAGTCTGCACTACATAAAACTGCAAAAAACTAAAAATAAAAAGTGTTTTTCACACTTTTGTCATTGGGCTATATGTGGGCTACATCTGGGTAATATTTGTGCTACATTTGGGCTCTTTTTTCACTGGTGGCCATCTTGGAAGACTTCTTTGTTATGAAGTTTCCTAATTTCCTCATTTACTGCAGTCTCCTCAGTAGGAAATGCTTTCAGTTTTTTACTTTGATTCCATCAAGAAGGCATTCAGATGTGTCACACATTTGCCATAAATTCAGAATGTTAGCACTCTAGTTGTTCATTAGATCACTGTAGTAAAGCTACTGCTCACCAAGGAGTTAACTGGAAGTCTACTGCTGGTATTGAAAGTAATTGTTTCAGTCTGCATGTCAGAATTTTCTAATGAAATAGAAGAGGATTTGAGATCTCACTTAAAACATGCACTAAATTTTCTTTTTGCAGCACTAACTATAATTTCTATGGCAAAATGAACCCCCTCATTTTGTTCCTTTTTAAATTAAATGTTTTAAGTGTTACCAGTTTATTCCAATCAAGATGGCTTCAGGTGTGCCATACTTTTGTCATAAGTAAGGCTGTTAGCACTCTAGTTGTTCTTTAGAACACTCTGGGAAGCTGCAGTAGAACACAAAGGCATCAACTGACAGGCTGCTCCTGTTGAAATATAACAGGAAGATATTTGAGATCTCACTTAAAACATGTCCTAATTTTTCTTTCTACAGCACTAACCATAATTTCTATGGCAAAATGAACCCCCTCATTTTTTTCCTTTTAAATTAAATGTTTTAAGTGTTACCAGTTTATTCCAATCAAGATGGCTTCAGGTGTGCCATACTTTTGTCATAAGTAAGACTGTTAGCACTCTAGTTGTTCTTTAGAACACTCTGGGAAGCTGCAGTAGAACACAAAGGCATCAACTGACAGGCTGCTCCTGTTGAAATATAACAGGAAGATATTTGAGATCACACTTGAAACATGTCCTAATTTTTCTTTCTACAGCACTAACCATAATTTCTATGACAAAATGAACCCCATCATTTTGTTCCTTTTTAAATTAAATATTTTAAGTGTTACCAGTTTATTCCAATCAAGATGGCTTCAGGTGTGCCATACTTTTGTCATAAGTAAGGCTGTTAGCACTCTAGTTGTTCTTTAGAACACTCTGGGAAGCTGCAGTAGAACACAAAGGCATCAACTGACAGGCTGCTCCTGTTGAAATATAACAGGAAGATATTTGAGATCACACTTGAAACATGTCCTAATTTTTCTTTCCAGAGCACTAACCATAATTTCTATGACAAGATGAACCCCATCATTTTGTTCCTTTTTAAATTAAATGTTTTAAGTGTTACCAGTTTATTCCAATCAAGATGGCTTCAGGTGTGCCATACTTTTGTCATAAGTAAGGCTGTTAGCACTCTAGTTGTTCTTT
The DNA here is from genome assembly GCA_963921515.1 of Calotriton arnoldi. Taxonomy (NCBI): domain Eukaryota; kingdom Metazoa; phylum Chordata; class Amphibia; order Caudata; family Salamandridae; genus Calotriton; species Calotriton arnoldi. The sequence goes on along the minus strand of CAWUFW010034942.1, from coordinate 6,723 downwards.
AGAACACTCTGGGAAGCTGCAGTAGAACACAAAGGAATCAACTGACAGTCTCTGCCCTTGTTGGATGTACATGTTTTACTGAGAATGTCAGACTTCATTCTCACATGACTGAGAAAGATAATGTGAATTTACAGAAAATATGCTCTCATTTTAGCTTCTGGAGCACCTTCCAAAACTGTATGGGACAAGCATGTGAAAATAGTTTTCTCTCAAACATGATTCATGATATCCCAGCAGAAGGTTTTTCACAGGGTAAAATCACCTTAGAACACACCACAATTCCTGAAATTAGTATGGTACCATCAACAAATGAATTCTAATGTAACTAAAGTCTGTTATCACCCTTTATAGTTCTCCTTTTGGTAACCCTCAAAATCTTTGATTCACTACAATGCATTTCAATGGGGTACTATCATTTATATTGGTCCCAAGATGGCTGCCAGCAATTCCAGGATGAAGTGCTGACAGCCAATCAGATCTCACGATGACATGTGTGGTTAGGCTCCGCCCAGATATATATGTGTTTTTACTTTTGATTTTCTCAGCAACTACTGAACGGATTGACACCATTTAACAAAAAGGGTTCTTTCTGAACCAAGAACTACCTCTTTGCCAAATTTGGTGTAATTCCGTTCAGCAGTTCGGGCTGTAGCCTTGCATAAAGTTTCCTATGGGAAATTGATTTTCTGACTCTTATTTTTTAATTTCTCCGCAACTACTGAACGGATTTACACCATTTAACAAAAAGGGTTCTTTCTGAACCAAGAACTACCTCTTTGCCAAATTTTGTGTAATTCCGTTCAGCAGTTCGGGCTGTAGCCGTGTCTAAAGTTTCCTATGGGAAAATGAATGGGTAAAACACGTTTTGGGACCCCCTTTTTCTCGGCCCCGCTTGACGAATCACCCCGAAACTTTCAGGGTAGGAGCGGACCGGAGCGGGCCATAAAGTTTGAAAATTTCGCGAAGATTCATCAACCGACGCAAGAGCTATTTCAAATAGAATGTCGCGGATTTCCTATGGAAAATAGGTCCTAACTATAACTATCTACTGGCGACCGCCAGTAGATAATATATATCTTGCCTATATCTTTGACGCTGTTTGACGAATCTTCATTAAACTTTCCCAAAAAAGTGTGCCGGGGATTCTAGTTGTGCATGGAAAGTTTACGGGTGATCTGTCAAGCAGGGGCCAAGAAAAAGGGGCGGTTAAAAAAAAGTGCATTTCCCATGTTAATTCCCATAGGAGTTTTGAACATGACTACAGTCCAAACTTCTGGAAGGAATTTTGCTAAATTTGGCAGAAAGGTAGATTTTGTTCCACAGATCACGCTTTTTGTTATTTGGTGCAATTTTATTTAGTATTTTTAGAGTTATTAAAAGAAATCCAAATTTGTATATCTAGAGACGTGATGGCTCTGCAAACCCTCCCTATCTCGTGCAGAGATCTGATTGGCTGCCAACACTTCAACCAGGAAGTGTTGGCAGCCATCCTGGGACTTGGCTCCAGTTAAAACATAAAAAAGGCGAGAAGACACCAGCAGAGACATCGGAGAAGGTGGGTTTGGGTTCATCCGGAGTAGAGGAGCAGACGGCTTCCCCGGGGAAAGGCATTTTGGACCAGGCCGCGGCGGCTCTGGACCAGAGCCGTGGCCTCAGGCAAGTGACCTCCAGGGGCACTGAGGATGTCCTTTTCACCCCGAGGGTATCCTCCACCTGCTGTCCCAGACGAGAAAACAAGAAACCTGTTTCAGGAGAAGAGGAGGAGGTCCTGGCGTGTGGTAGGTCGATCATATTGGAGTGTCACTAAACACTGTTTGAATAAAAACCAATATACCTTTAAGTCATCTATGGTTGAGTCAGCTCCATCGTTCTGTACACAGTGGTGTCAGAAGTGGGATCCCTAAAACTCCCCAACAGGAGATGGATACCGCGCCAATACCCATAACCATGGAGGACATGGTCAAACAGCTGGTGGAGGGGCAACGTCACTTGCAACTAGTGATGGAACAACAGACTCAGGCTGCCCGACAAGAAAGAGTGGAACTACATACTGCCCTCAAAACCAAAGCCACTATAATAGCCAATAATCAGCAGGTACAGGACACCACCATCCAATGGATCGCTAACACCATAGCAAGCACTAAAGTCCATCTGAATGTACCTAGCTCGTTTTTGCAGAAGTATCAACCTGGAGAACATCCTGATTTCTTCTTTAGGAATTTTGAAGAGGGTAGCCACTTCCACTGCCTGGCCTCTGGAACTTTGGAGCCAGTATGTTGCACCTCTCCTGTCTTGAGTGTTGCAAACAGCTTATCAGGCAGCTAACCCATGCGGTACCACCCCATACCCAGAAGTGAAGAGAGCCATGCTTGAAAGACTAAGATTTCACACGGAATACTACCGGACGAAGTTTTGGAAAGAGAAATGGAATCCTCAAGACAACCCAAGAGCTCTCTTTTATAGGATTCAGGATTTGAAGAACCGGTGGCTTAAACCCCACAGGCATATAAGGAAGAGAGGTTAAACCAAGAGACCTGATGGAGATACAGGTAAAAGAAAAGTGCTGTTCTAAAAATAGAGCTAGGAGACACCTAAAACCCACTATATTGTGAACCTTACTTTTTTATTTTTAAGTTACCAGGTTCTTTTGGACAGACCTGGGAGTGGGGAATCTTTTCAGCTGAATTAAAGGAAGGTTGGAACCCGCAAAAACACTAAGGACAGCCTCAACTACTACCATGAGGAGATATTAAAGAGAAGAAAAAGACCTAAAAAAAACTCTTCTCAAAAAAGGGGATCAAGACAAGGAGACAGAAGCATGAAAGAATATGGAGGGATAAGGGAGGAAAAAACCACAACATACTTACATGTTTCTTCGAGGGACTCCGCACGGAAACCTTCATCCTAGAATAGAGAAAGAAGAAATACATTCCTGGAAGGAAGAACAAACCAAATGCGCTGTGCACTGAGAATGGGACAAAGTTAGCGGGCGATACATTCCTCATTGAATGATGCAGACTTTTTGTACCATCCAACCCTAAATGTGGTTTGAAAGAAAGCCTAATAAATAAATGAAACCACATTAGATTCTGAGGTTTTATTATAGAATAAGATACCATGCCTACAGTGGGTTTTCCATTTATGATTCAATCAACATAGAGTCCTTTCTGATACATAGGATTCAGGATACAGTCTGCACCTCTCAGGCTGTCCTAGCATTCAGAATATGAATTTTGTTTAACCTGGATAAATTCAGATGGGTCGGTAAGACAAGGTGCATTTGAAAGAGCATTATGACAATCTCTCTTTCACTGCCCCAACTGCCTGCAGGCAAAACATTACCTCCCACTACTGAGGCATCTCCCCTGCCTCTCCCCTCTCCCCTCCCTCTCTCCTCTCCCCACTCACCTTCCACCTTGACTCCCCCATTGTTCCCCTTTTGAATGAGCTAACTGTCCCTTGCCCTTCACATTACTCTGCATATTCTGAAGTTTCAAATGTCTCATTTTAAATTTGGCAAATTTTTCATTTGCTCCTGTGATGCCATACAATGGTTAGAGACCATTATTAATTTAGACAGCTTTTCAGTTTTGTTGTATATAGGGATGTGCACCTGGAAAAGAAGTCCAATCTCAGATATTTTGCAATAGGAATCCTTTATTTATCAATCTTCCAATACGTAAAAAACACTCCAGCCAATGCGTTTCATTCCAAAACACTCCTGGAACTTCGTCAGGGCTTTATTTTATATAAGGCCAACATCTAGGGGCCGATTCCGATTCGGGCCGGAAATCTCACCGACCGAGTCGGATTCGGAGAGATTTCCGACCGAACCGGACTCTGGCAGTCCGACCGAACGAGTACAATGCGGACGCATGCTATTGGACTCGATTCGGTCGGACTCCCATTGAAGTCAATGGGAGCTGGTCGTACGGCGCGTACACGGGCTCCCATTGACTCAATGGGTGCATCGCGAACAAGGGCGCCCCCTACAGCCTGTATGCGTCGGTGCGACTCGCGCCGTACATGCATGTGTGGGGGGACCCATGGGTCGCCCCTGTGTGCGACTCGCGCGGCTACGCGTACAGGGGGGTCCGACACGGACCCCCGAAGTCCGGCTCCGACTGCTCTTTCGAGCCGGACGGCGCGAGTCAGTCGGACTGTTCGAGGCGCGCATCGTACTTGCCTGGTCGGGGAACGTCTCCATTGCGTGGTGCGAGTCGTGTCCGAACGAGTCGGTCGGAGCGGTTCGGAGCCGGGAACGAGTCGGTCGGGGATTTCTCGTGCGCTCGCATCGTACTTGCTCGCGCGGATTGGTGTTCGAATCGGTCGGAAACAGGGCGTCCGAATCGGATCCAGTAAAGCCGAATCCGATTCAGTGCCCTACCGGCCGAGATCGGAATCGGCCCCCTAGTGTTTTTGCCAATATTCCAGCACTCTTTGCCGGTTGTTAGCAATTCTCATGGGCATCCTCAAGCCCCATGTTCGTTACATAAAGGTTTTCTTGACTCCAAAGCATACCATGATAAGTGCTTCTCGTATGTGTTTATGCGGTCTGCTTTTGAAAGCTTTTCAGTTTGCCATCCTCCAATATAAATAGTCATAAAAAGCTTTTGCACATTAAGGTCCTAATTAGGATGTCGGTCAGAGTTGCCTTCGATCAACACCGTTTCGGGGAAGCAACCACGCGACCATAGGTCGGCGGTTCCAACAACTCCAATAGGATGCGATCGCACATGGTGCGGTCTCAAACTTCCATTTTTCAATGGGAGCTTGTGCGGCAGGCCAAAACCGCCCGCAGCACAAGATCCCATTGAAAAATGGAAGTTTGTAAACATCCCTGCACCGTGTGGCAGGCACCTCATGGTGCCTGCCACACGGTGCAGGGATGTTTAAGGGGGTACCATAGGTGCCCCCCAGGCCCAATGCGGAGGGCCAGAAGGGAAGGGGGCTCTGCTAGGGGCCCCCAAAGTCAGTTTCCAACAGCCAATCCATGTCAGAAATGCCGACATGGATTGGCTGTCGGAAGCCGACATCATAATTCCAACGGCAGAAACACTGTCCTTAAGGGAATATGAGATCTTTCTGACTGGTCGACGGGCTCCTTGAGCCCGTCGGAACTGCATCAGATTCCCCCCCCTGCCTGTTTAAACTCCGACCGCCGTCATCATAATACGGCGGTCGGACTTTAAACCTACCATGTCTGTCAGAAAGCAGAAGCTTTCCAACCGACATCTTAATCATGCCCTTCGTGACAACCCCTTTACAAAAACTGCACCTACAACTTCCTAAGCCATCTCCACTGGACAAGCGCTACAGAGATAACTTTCAAACCCATCCTTGAGCTTGTATAGGTAGACTGCTGGCAAATCTCTTTTATTTTGCTGCTTACAATTCAAAATCTTAGTCCAATCTGTCTTCACTGGGTACACATCTGCAACTGCAAGCTACAAGGCATATTGAGCTGTGGTCAGGGTCCCATCATTCCTGGGACTCTGTCTCGGCAAACCTGTCTTCTCATCATCAAATAACTTTATTTCGCATTTAGAAAAAATGCATAAAAAAACATGGTACAAATAACATTTCAATAAATTAAACTAAAACAACATCCTAAGCATACATTCTTTCTTAAAATCCTAAAAAGATAATAAACATCACATCAAATTCATGTCTATGTAAAAGGTTTACATTTGGTCAGTAATTAACTACGTTACGTGTTTTTACGGCTGCACATAAGGAGGCCGTTACAAAACACACATAAGGCGTCTCTAGCTGTTGCATAATGGACAGTGCAGTGATATGGCTGCGGAGGCTAAATTTCTTTAAAAAGGGAATAATAAATCTCTTTCTTTCCTTAACATAAAATTGGCCAAAAAATAAAATATGTATAATTGATTGTTTTGATGTTTTGTCACAAGGGCAACAATCCAACTGATTCTGGGAAAAAACATTTGCAGGGTAGCCCAACATTAATATCACATAATTGAAATAGAATCTTGTCAGAATAAATCGATGACGGTTATTTTCTACAAAAGTAAGATATAAAGATGGTCCATGTGAAGTAGGAGGGATCGCATTGTAAACAATTACTGTAGCTTTTTCTTTGTATCTATTCCACCTATCTTGTGCACATTTCTCTAGGAAAATCCTTTTTAAACTCATCTTACTCCAAGATTCACAGTGCTCCGGTTGAACATAGAGATCCCCTAACCCCACCGATTCAATGGTACGCCTTACATATTGTAGCCAAATAACTTTTGAGGCATGCTCCATCTTCATGATGTCCCTCAAGATGGATTGGTTTAGCTGTACCTCCTCCCGTCCATATAGACAACCATAGTAGCAAAGGGGCTAATTTGATTGTATCCGTAATATATAGCAATGCTAACTCTTTGTGGACTATATAATTTTTGCAAGCCTTTGGGACAGACAGTAATCTTTTGGCAAAACTGTCCTCTATCATTTTTAGGCTAGCCACTCGAGTTGTGCCCCAGATTGCTGCCCCATACGTTGCTACAGAATCTGTTTTTGCCAAGTAAATTCTAACCATCTCATGTATTGGTTTGTTACCCAGGTTAGAGGCAAATCTAAAAATTGCAGCTATACTTTTCTTCATCTGTGTGGCTCTTGAGGTCACCATCAAATTCCCATCTAAGTTAATGTCAAAAACTAAACCTAGATATGAGAAGTTCTCTACATTTTCAATTTTCCTTTCCTCAATGT
>CAWUFW010034941.1:0-10607 GCA_963921515.1 Calotriton arnoldi | reverse complement strand
CACCCCGAGACTTTCAGGGTAGGAGCGGACCGGAGCGCCCCACGAAGTTTGAAAATTTCGCGAAGCTACGTCAACCGGCTAAGAGAGTTATTTCAAATAGAATGTCGCGGATTTCCTATGGATAATAGGTTGTAACTATAACTATCTACTGGCGACCGTCAGTAGATAATATATATATATATATATATATATATATATATATATATATATATATATATATGTATATATATATATATATATATATATATATATATATATATATATATATATATATTATATATATATATATATATATGTTTAGAAAGACAATTACTTTTTAAAATACAAAATTAGGCCAAGATCTAGTGGACTGGAGTTAGAAAAGCAAAATTGACCTCCCCATTTATATGCGCTTTCCCAAATTTTAACAGGACTGAAGTTCGAATATTAAATGTGACCCCTCACCCCCAATCATATGCACTGTTTTGGATGTTTGTAGGACTGGATTTAGAATAATACATAAGAACTCCCTTATTTATGGCCTTTTCCTAATTTTAAGTAAAACTGGAGTTAAAATAATCAATCAAACGTCCCCAAATGTATGCAGTTTCCTCAGTGTGTGTAGGACTTGAGTAAGAATAGTAGATCTGAACTCCCCATCCTCCATGTGTATGTGCTTTCCCCATGTTTGTGCTGCTGGAATTAGAATAGTAAATCTGGCATCCCTATTCGGGTGCACTTTCTCCAAATGTAGTGGGATTGGAGTTAAAAAAATTAATCTTAGCACATCCCCTAAACAAAAATATGCACTTTCACCAATGCTTGTTGGCCTAGAATTAAAATAGTAAATCCAACCTCCCCAATGATATGGAATTTTCCCATTGAAAGTAGAACTGGAGTTAGAATAGTAAATATCCCCCTTCCCAAAAATATGCACTTACTCCAATGTTTGGGGACTGTAGTGATATTTAATCTTAAAATCCTCCAATATACACACTTTCACCAATGTTTGTGGGTCTAGAAGTTAGGTTAGTAAATCCAACCTCCTCAATTATGTCTACTTTCCACTCTGTAAGTTGGACTGGGGTTAAAACAGTAAATATGACCCCCTAATATACAGCGGTTCTATAATGTATATGAGTTTGTACTTAGAATAGTATATTTGCCTCCCTCCCCCAGAACTATATGAAGACCAGGGCCGGACTGGCTACCGGGCGTTTTGGCATGCTGCCGAGCTGGAGGCTGATTTCGTTGATGGGGACCTGCGTGTGCTGAACGAAATTCGTTTTTGCTTTGTTTATTTCGAAGCACACGCAGGTCTCCATCAACGAATTAGTCCCCACCGCAGTGACATCAGCCCCCAGCTCGACAGCATGCCAAAACGCCCGGTAGCCAGTCCGGCCCTGATGAAGACCGATTCACAAATTCATTCATATTTATGAGTACGGGAGCTAGTACTACAGGAGCTCTTTTTACGTGCTCTTGGATGCCTTCGGGAGCTGGCCCAGTGAAAGTGTGTCAAAATGCACTAACCTTGCACTGTGGATCCAACAGGAGCAATGGTAGCTTCCACACTTCACTTAACCCACCGCTAACCTCACTTCACTACCTACTACCATGAAGGTTCGTAGTATACTCAAGGAAAGGTGAATGTGACAAGTTAGAGAAACAGAGACACTGGATATTGTCACACTGCCTTGTTGCCCAGCTTGGCTTAATATGCACTGCAGGAGCATAGATAGCAAGCAAGTAAATCTGTTTAAGTTTATTACAAGCATAGGTGTTTGTATGCAATTAAAATCAAATTCATAATATGGAACCTCCGATGAGGTACAAAATGGGGCATGAAACATGATTGTCTTTGCAGCTATTACTAGCTTGTTAGAGATGTGATGCTCACACTACATTTGCTGAGGAAACGTAACTGCGTCTATAGACAAGTGATGTAATAAGTTTGTGATTACTGATCATTACCTCCCAATGGGTCCACGTTGTAGCTGCTGTACACCGTTTCCTCTTTTGTGTTGGTGGAAGATTCACTAGTGACGGATTTAGCTATAGGCTGTCTTTCTACTATAACGATGAATTTGACAAAGCATACAGTCACAAGGGCAAATTCTCCTTTCATGCAGAAAATTATCACATGACTACCAGTTCTGATTCCACAGTAATTAAAAATATTTTGAAGCAGGGGATTGCAGTCATTTAGCAGGAAATTGCAGGTGCACAGTAATGAATCATGCTTTCCTTATGCTGTTGGCACATTCTGCAGATTCCTGATGGCAAGCTGTCTGACCATTTTGGCAAGGGACTACAACGAATCTCAATTGTAAAAGCTTTATTTTATAATGTCCTTCTAGAATGGTTGAGTCAGGAAGTCTTGTGGCAGTAATTGTTTATAGGAATTGATAGACAGCCCAGCATGTCTACTGTTTCTAAATAAAAGGCATTTGCGCTTGTTGGTTAAAGAGGTTTTGAAAGCATTATACGATGTAGCGTGTTTCCTTAAGGATTAGGCATTTACAAATTTCAGAGGCTCAGCATTCAAATATAGGAGCTCCCCGAAATGAATCTCTTGCCAAATATAAGTGCTTAAAGAGTCAGGACGTGCTTGCTTTAATAAGAACAAATATTTGAGGAGAGACGCAGGAGCATAGATACCTAAAAGAAAGAGGAGGCTTTTAGTTTGGCTAAAGCGTTGACATAGGAGTTTAATTTATGATATTATATATGAGTATATATGCTGACAATCTGTATTTCGCAGTTTGTGTTCTGTAATGAAACTCAATATTTCTTCTGATCTGAAATACAAAAGAATTGACTTCGCATCACAATTTGCATTATTATATGTTGTGTTTGCTACAGAGAACTACCGTCAATATTATGAAATGGCTTTCTGTGATGCAACAAGTTGATAACTGCAACCAGAAAGACTTGTATTAATATTTTGTATTTCACATGAACTATTAGTAATCATACATTAGGAACAATTGCTATCTGCCAAGCACCTTCCATAATTTTGTGCCATCCTGCTAGAAATGATGTTTTAACATTATGATTAGTTCTTAACCTACACTGATAACTTCTAGTGGGAGTATAAGTGTAACATAGAGTTCGTAATCTTAACAGAACAAGTGCAAAGTCTATATCCTTGGCAAGTGTGAAGCAAGATACTTCTCTGATCTGTTTTGTTGACTTCATGGAGTAACAAAAGTAAAAGACATCAATTCAGCAACAAGTCCTGGCTGCAGTGACTATGTATCATGTTGGAACTTATACTCTAGGCGGTTAAGATGGCTGCCCCTACTGGCAAATCTCATTGGGAGTCCTGTGATCTCCATACAGCATGTAATGCTTCTTGCCTTTTCTCAGCTGTTTAACAAAATGCGTCCTGAGACACGAGGTTTCTGTCCAGATGGCGTCCACACTCCATCCACTTCTGCTCCTTTATTATTATTATTGTCTTTTTTCCCAAAGCAACAACGGCGGACCTTCTACTGACGCACCTCGTGCCAGTTCCTATATGTAAATTCGCTGTGCAGACTACCCCTACGTCAGCCGTTGAGTGACGTCACTGTGCTCCAGATCCGCGAATATTGCTAACAAACGGGGGTGCGCAGCTCAAGAAGTCCAATAAGCCAAGGTAGTAAGAAAAATAACTTCTTTATTTCAAAAATTATTTTAACATTCATCGAGTATAGACAATCCAGCAAACGCGTTTCATTCCCATATAGGGAACTTCCTCAGGGCAAACAATGTATCAACACGGAGGAGAAGGACAGACTTGCTGCGACGTTGAGGAATCCCCATTACTACTTGTAATATATATGGGCGACGGTGCAATACACTGTACCATACAAACATTGGGAATATATTGTTGGTGATGCTAAGTAAATATAGAGGCGCTCCAATTTATTTTTACAATTGATCTCCCCCTGTGAGGGTGTATGATTTCTCCTCAAACGGATTCCATTCCACTTTAATTCATAGGAGTGTGATTGGGCGGCTAATACAGGACTACATTGGAGATATATTGTTTTATGTGAGAAGTCAACTGCTGCATCACAACCGTTATGAATAACAATTTTTGCTGGCATCTGTTTAGATTTTTTTTTTTTAAATTCTTATTTTTTTATTGAGATCCATAGCAGCGAAATACATAAAACCCTCCATCATTAATTATGACAAACCATAACACAGAAAAACCATGGTCACTGCATGATATACTGTACATGAAAATAACTACAAAAAAAAAACATAGAGTTAAATTTGGCGAAACTCATTATCCTGCCATATAATCTCTCATGGCCCCCCACACCTGTAGCCCCAATTTCCTTTTATATACCCTTTGACAGCATATAGACTGTATTCCATATTAAATACATTAAACAACTTGGCGCGCCTACATTTCGAAAGAAGGAGCCTCTTGCTGTAGCCAAAAGGACGCTATTAATATCCGTGCCACCGCCGTAGCCATTAAGATTAAATAACTTGGTGTTTATACAATAGTTTCCCTTGGCGCAATTCTTCCCCAATCCCTAACAGCATCATAGATTGAGAGATTTTAACGGGAGCCCCTATCATTTCCGACAGAAACCTCTCTATAGATCCTATCAGAGAATTTAGAGCAGTACAGGCATAAAACACATGTAGAATATCTGCACTATCTGCTCCATGGCGAAAGCATTTTCCATCATGCTGGCCCCCACTTCATCATCTTGACAGGGGTATGATACAAATTAAATATCATTTTATAATGTTGACTTTTTAAATTAGCAGCCATAAAAATCCTCCCAGACAAATCGATAGATTTCTCCAATGAAATTTCAGGTTTCCCAGCCAGGTTCTCCATTTGATATTATACTTTTCCAAATCATCTGTTCTTCCCTCTAGGAGTATTTTATATATTAGCCCAATATTTCCCTGTCGTCTAATGATTTCAACAATATTAAAAGTTATAATACAAATCGGATGTTTTCCCAAAAAATCCCTTATTTGCAAAAACTTAAAGAATTGGGTTGGGGGCAAATTATATTTCTCTGCTAGCTCCGAAAATGAATATAAACTCCCATCAACCTGAAAAATATCGCCAAGTTTGATAATGCCCTTCTCTCTCCAAGTTGAGGCCACATAGTCCCCAGAAGATCGGAGGTAAAAGTCCAGTGGCATCAGTAGGAGTATAAACAGAAAGTGCAGGGATCTTAAAGCTTCTCCGCACTATGTTACAGACTTTAAACACAGCATTTAACACCTTAAAGCGAGTTCTTTTATAATAAGCTGCCATCCAATCTTTGGAACAAAAAATGCTTCACCTCAGGGCCCAAAATCATCTGATAAATTGAGGGGGCTTCAGTCAGATTGCTAACCTCTTCCCCAGTCAACAAAATACGTGCATTACCCAAAATACAGGCATAATAATAAAAAGCAAAATCAGGTACAGACCACCCTCCTCTTTCTCGAGAGAGGGTCATATACAGCGCAGCTCTTCGAGGGTTTCCCGGGGCCCACATAAATCTGGCACAAAGTGATTGTAAATGCTGTATTAGTTTGCCTGGTACCTCCAGAGGCACTGCCCTAAAAAATACATAACCCGGGGCAAAACATTCATCTTCAATACATTGGCTCTACCGACTAATGACAAAATGCAAGTTCTCCCACCTTTCGAGTGAACGTTTTACTCCCCAATAATATCGCCCCAGTTGACCTCTACAATCTCTTTTACAGAAGTACGTATCTTAATACCCAAATATGTGGCTTCCCTTACCACCCTAGAATCACTATCCATTAATTGACTCGTACATAGAATTTGGGTTTTAGCTGTATTTAATTTATATCGAGATACCGCGCCAAATTTCTGCGCTAAAACTTCTATTTTGGGTAGTGCAAGGCAGGGGTTGGAGGTGACAATCGCAATATCGTCGGCGTATGCCATTACGCAAAACTGCTCTTGTCGTACAATGAAAGGCATAATCTTTTTACTCCGTTCCAACATAATAATAAAGGGGTTAATGTACAACGCAAATAAAAGAGGTGAGCATGGACACCCTTGTCGTGTGCCTCTAGAAATCGGGATAGTCTCCGAAAAGCGTCCCATTGAGCATATTTTCGCAGTGGGGAGGTGGTATAGGGCCTGTAGAACTTGGCTATACCCCTGCCCAAACCCCATTTGTTGTATAGCTCCTCCACAAAAAAGTTCCAAGACACACGGTCGAATGCTTTTTCAGCATCGAGTAAAATCAGCCCTAATTCTCTAACTTCTACCTGTGCAATATCAAAGAGAGTCACTACTCTACTCACGTGATCTACCGTCCCTCTTCCAGGTATAAAACCGTGTTGTTTTAGAGATACTATTGATGTTATAATTTTGGCCAGCCGTGTGGCCAAGATTTTTGCATACATTTTTCCGTCAGAGTTAAGAAGAGAAATTGGACGGTAAGATCCGGAGCAGCTCAGACGGCTTCCCCTTTTTCTTAAAAATACAGATATTAGCCTCAGCCCAAGATCACGGTATCTCCCCTTTTGTGCCGTTTGAAACACCTTGAGCATATCTGATTTAATATCTTGGAAAAAAGATCTTAAAAATTTCCAACGGCAATTTATCTGGTCCTGCAACTTTCCCTACTGCAAGAGACCTTATAGCCTGTTCTAGTTCCCCCAGCGTAATAGGCTCATCAAGCATCTCAACATCCGCCTGATCCAGTTGACCCCACAATGAGGCTGGAAGTCCTAAATCCATCAAAGAGCACCCCGTGTCCTGTCCTGTATATAATTCTGTATAAAAATTAAAAAAACTTTGAGAATTTCCTGGGGGTCAGACACCATGACCCCAGCCGCATTTTTAATCCCAGTTATTCTTTGTTCGGCCTCCTTTATACGTAATTTCTGGGCTAAACATCATCCCGTGGCCTCCCCGTATTCGTGACACTCTTTTTTATAAGTTTGATATTTTATAGCAATTTCCTTGCTCCATTCTAAATTTATTTTAGCCTTACACCTAGCTAGATTATTCTGTAATGCTGGAGTATTATGTCCTACAGCTAGCCCATTAGCCAATTCCTCTTCAGCAGTCTTAAGCTCATTATATAATACCTGCATTGCCTGCTTTGCTAATTTTTGTTTATAAAACCCGTAACTCTGTGTTTCCCCTCTAAACCCAGCTTTAAAAGTATCCCAAATAATCCCCCAGGACGCAGACTGCCGATTAATCTGAAAAATTCTTTTATCCAGGCCTTCATATGCTCATTAAAGATAGCATCCATCAAATGCTTTCTATCGAAAGTAAAAGCTCTCGTGACTGCACACCAGCAAAGTGCCAGAATTTCTACTACTACTGGTGCATGATCCGATGTCACCCTGGGGTACAGACAGATTTTAAGCCCAGCAAATAACAATGAGGATAAAAAGCAATAATCAAGGCGTACGAGCCTATTATGTGGGTATGAATAAAACGTATATCCTGGATCTAACCTATGCATGTTACTCCAGGCATCCAACAACCCGTGGTCAGTTAACAGTTGGCATAAGGCCTTGCATACCCTGTGCTTTCTGCCTTTATACTTCCGCCCGCAACTTTGAAGATCTTCATAAGTCAAATTTATATTAAAGTCCCCACACAAAAATAACGGAGTGGACCATGTAGCAAGCTCCCCATTTAGATATTCCAATATCGGAGCTTCATCGAGTTGGAGCCGTATACTGTACAAAGGGTAAATGTTACTTCCCTACCCTACATTCCACGATGGCCCACCGCCCACACATATCAGCCAGTATACGTCCGGTTGTTTGAATAAAGGATCTTGCTAAAATCGCCACCCCTCTCATCATGTTTGACTGCTTTGAGGTTACCAATACTGTATAACCTAATTCTGACAGAGTCTTACGTTTTGCCCACGGGATGTGCGTCTCCTGCAGGCACAGTACATCAGGCTGAATCACCCGTAGCTCTGAAGCCACCCTCTGCCTTTTATTATAATTGTTTAACCCTCAAACATTCAGTGTGCATATTCGGAGGCCTAAGTTCGCCATATATTGCACATTAGTATTATTTCAGGACCATACAAAGAAGTATTCTCGAACTCTACACCCTCTTCTTTGCTGCTATGGATCATTTTTCTTTTTGCCTCCCACCCCGTCCCCCTTCCCCCACTGCTGACCTTTCCCCCTGAACCCTCCCCCACCCAATCCACTACATTCGAGGCTTTGGGACCACTAGTCCTAGCGATGACATGCTCCCACCACCCAAGCAGTGCCTCCCACACCCGTTTAATACCCCACATGTTATAGCCAGTCTACAGTTACTCCCAATTAACCCAAAAAATCAAGAAATGAGGAGTAGGAGAGCAGCCAAGAGTACCAAATAAAACCAAAAAATTCCATACTTATTCTCATCCCCACTACACATATATAACATAGTAATACTGATGGGGATATAATACATCATAAAGCCAGAGAGGAAGAAAGAGCCAAAGCTAAATAGGCAATAAACTCTGGAAGAGACTCTAACACATGGAGACCAGTTACTACATAAACCCCAATGCCTCTCTTTTAGCCCAGATCCCTGCTTATCCTACTTTGAGTTTGCAGAAATTCATTCGCTCAAAATCTCAGATGTAAAAGCCTGGTATTTTCTCTTTAGACAATTTTTAATTTGGCTGGTTGAAGTAGAAAAGCTTGGGCCCCCTTAGCTTGGAATGGTACAGTAAGTTGGCGAAGTTGCCAGCGTTTTTCTACCGTCTGATGGCAGTAATCAGGTCTGACAAAGACTCCAACCCCCTTTCCAAGCCCCTTTTTCTATCAGGTCGGAGCGGCTCAAATGCAGCCGACGTGCCAAAAGTTGTTAAGCGTGATCAATATAGCGTCCTCGGTTTAGACAAGTGCCGCTGTTCGCACCAGCCCGGGCCCGAATAGAAAAGGGGAAGCGATGTGCCCTTTGGCACCTCTCTCTGCCAGTCCCATTGGGTTAGTTCAGGGAGGCAGCCTGGGTAAACAGTTCAATAATATAAATTTGAGGTGGAGTCTGTCCTTCTAGACCTTCCGGAATTTGCAAGACTCTCAAAATTGTTTCGCCTGGGACTCACTGTTCTTCCAAATCGGTGAGCTTCCACAGCATGTACAGCCCTTCCCCTGCGTGCAGTGAGTCTCTGTCATCGTTTTTTGTGCTGCCAGCTCATCCTCCAAGCATGAGATGCGTGCTTCTGCCTCCAGTAATCCTTGTGGTAAGCTCAGTGCATGTTTTAGCAATACGTTGAACTGAATTTTGTAACTGCGACAGACATTTTGTGTCCTCTGGCTCTCTACTCGTGTTTCCTCACTGTGAGTCATTATCGTTTGGTATATGAGAGTCAGAGAGACATCTTCTATTGGTTCTGCCATTCTCCGCACTCAAGGAATCAGCCCTATCTGTCTCCTCAAGGGGTCTATTCCTATATTTAACTCAGTAGGTGAAAGAGAATTGCCTGGATGCCGAGAATCCTCTCGAAAGAGCCCTTTTCTTACGCAGTGTCTGTGGACTGCCCCGATGAGTCCTCGCCGTACCTCGGGGTGTGAAGCAGCTGCGGCTTCTCACTTAGCTCATCCCCTTGTCGATTCATAGGGGCGGCTACTCACTTCTCCAATGCCTCATCACGAGACACATCTGGAGTGGTCAGATAATGAAAAAAAAACTTTTCGACTAAATCCTCCTCCAACTCTGCTCTCCTTCGTTAGCGAGTCCATCACTCAGGATCTCTGCGCCGGTTAAGAATTCCAACAGAGCCAGCGCCGCTTCTTTCCTCAATGTCAGTACTCGGATTGTGAAGCCATAGCAATACCAAGGACTCACCAGATTTCCCTCAGCTCCAGCCCAGTATTGTTCTGCTCCTGTCCAGTCTGGTACAGCCTCTAAAACCCACGCCATTACTCCGTATCAATATTACTGCCAGGTATGGGGCTGCCCTCTCACTGGCGGCAGAATGGCTAGGCGGGAGTATGCCAGAATTCTCCTCCACTGCTGCCTGCCCCTCAAAGATTCAGCGTCATCCCCTACAGCCCAGTGTCACTGAAAAGTTTTCCATTTTAAGGTAGTCTGAGAGGTCTGAGCACCCCCTTTCCCTGCCTCTACCAGCCGAGAACAATTGGGGAATAGTTCGCTTTACCGGGGGCTGATCATAGCGCTAGAGCTGGTACTGATAGCGCTTTCCCCCTTCAGTTGTTTTGCCGCTTGTGTTTTGGACTTTCTCTTACCGCCGGCGTGCCTCTGCGGTCTCAGCGACCTTTACTTCAGCGCCGGCATCAACCGGGGGCCGGTTTTTCCTCTTCCGCCTTTGGGTGGCATTATCGGCGTCGGCGTTCTCCGAATCCCTGCTCTCGGGCCTCCAGTACTATTGCCTGAAACTGTTACAGCTGAGCGTCCCAGCGTCCACTGCCGCCTCCCTTGAGGATTACAATGTATCCAATACGCACTCTTCGCAGACGCGCCAGGAATGCAGTCGCAGCGGATCCAAGCATGCATGCCGGTGAGCGAAAAAAACGATGCTTAAGCACGGTCTCGATCAATACCAGACCCCACCTTCGCCCTCTCTCGCTACTCTGCCACGAGCGAGTCACTCTCACGGGTGTGGGAACACAGGAGCAGAAAGCCAGCTCACACG
>CAWUFW010034940.1:0-10610 GCA_963921515.1 Calotriton arnoldi | reverse complement strand
TCAAAGGAAGACTGCTTCAGTAGAAAGAAGTCAGAGGACACAGCGGGGAATAGTGGGAAGTCCTTTTAATTGCTGTTTCAGGCATGACGCGTTTCGGCAGAGTTTTGCCTTCATCTGATGCCTCTAATCATGGGATACAAGCCTCCACCCTCCTTTGAATACGCTGTGACGCTCCCATTAGTCGGAGCCCAGCTGTTCCCAGTTCGTTGTGGCACGTTAGTCCGTAGTTCTGAATAACTAACTACAAGTCCCAGCAAGCATCACTGCTGTGGCGGTACCTCCAACGGAGCCAACTTGTTCCCACAGTTGGCGCTGCTTTTCCTGGCAAAGGAGGGTCGATTGAAGTTGGTAAGTCCCAGTCCCAGTTAGTGATAGAGGGACTTCCTCTAGTCCCCAGACGCCCCAGCCCCAGTCAGCAAGAGTCAGCCGGGCCGTGGGGCAATGATACAGTGATCCTGCCTCCCCGTGAAGTCACGGGCTGCACTTGGCAGCAGCCCTGTGCTGAACTTGCTTGTGAGGCGGTCCAAGGCTGACCAATACCTTGGAAAACACAACAACGATGCCAGTGTGGCCCTGGACGCTTTGTGGGACGGGTCCTCTCATGCGCCCTGGCTGGCGCAACAACATCAAAGGAAGACTGCTTCAGTAGAAAGAAGTCAGAGGACACAGCGGGGAATAGTGGGAAGTCCTTTTAATTGCTGTTTCAGGCATGACGCGTTTCGGCGGAGTTTTGCCTTCATCTGATGCCTCTAATCATGGGATACAAGCCTCCACCCTCCTTTGAATACGCTGTGACGCTCCCATTAGTCGGAGCCCAGCTGTTCCCAGTTCGTTGTGGTACGTTAGTCCGTAGTTCTGAATAACTAACTACAAGTCCCAGCAAGCATCACTGCTGTGGCGGTACCTCCAACGGAGCCAACTTGTTCCCACAGTTGGCGCTGCTTTTCCTGGCAAAGGAGGGTCGATTGAAGTTGGTAAGTCCCAGTCCTGTTATGATAGAGGACTTCCTCTAGTCCCCAGACGCCCCAGCCCCAGTCAGCAAGAGTCAGCCGGGCCGTGGGGCAATGATACAGTGATCCTGCCTCCCCCGTGAAGTCACGGGCTGCACTTGGCAGCAGCCCTGTGCTGAACTTGCTTGTGAGGCGGTCCAAGGCTGACCAATACCTTGGAAAACACAACAACGATGCCAGTGTGGCCCTGGACGCTTTGTGGGACGGGTCCTCTCATGCGCCCTGGCTGGCGCAACAACATCAAAGGAAGACTGCTTCAGTAGAAAGAAGTCAGAGGACACAGCGGGGAATAGTGGGAAGTCCTTTTAATTGCTGTTTCAGGCATGACGCGTTTCGGCGGAGTTTTGCCTTCATCTGATGCCTCTAATCATGGGATACAAGCCTCCACCCTCCTTTGAATACGCTGTGACGCTCCCATTGGTCGGAGCCCAGCTGTTCCCAGTTCGTTGTGGTACGTTAGTCCGTAGTTCTGAATAACTAACTACAAGTCCCAGCAAGCATCACTGCTGTGGCGGTACCTCCAACGGAGCCAACTTGTTCCCACAGTTGGCGCTGCTTTTCCTGGCAAAGGAGGGTCGATTGAAGTTGGTAAGTCCCAGTCCTGTTATGATAGAGGACTTCCTCTAGTCCCCAGATGCCCCAGCCCCAGTCAGCAAGAGTCAGCCGGGCCGTGGGGCAATGATACAGTGATCCTGCCTCCCCCGTGAAGTCACGGGCTGCACTTGGCAGCAGCCCTGTGCTGAACTTGCTTGTGAGGCGGTCCAAGGCTGACCAATACCTTGGAAAACACAACAACGATGCCAGTGTGGCCCTGGACGCTTTGTGGGACGGGTCCTCTCATGCGCCCCTGGCTGGCGCAACAACATCAAAGGAAGACTGCTTCAGTAGAAAGAAGTCAGAGGACACAGCGGGGAATAGTGGGAAGTCCTTTTATTGCTGTTTCAGGCATGACGCGTTTCGGCGGAGTTTTGCCTTCATCTGATGCCTCTAATCATGGGATACAGGCCTCCACCCTCCTTTGAATACGCTGTAACGCTCCCATTGGTCGGAGCCCAGCTGTTCCCAGTTCGTTGTGGTACGTTGGTCCGTAGTTCTGAATAACTAACTACAAGTCCCAGCAAGCATCACTGCTGTGGCGGTACCTCCAACGGAGCCAACTTGTTCCCACAGTTGGCGCTGCTTTTCCTGGCAAAGGAGGGTCGATTGAAGTTGGTAAGTCCCAGTCCTGTTATGATAGAGGACTTCCTCTAGTCCCCAGATGCCCCAGCCCCAGTCAGCAAGAGTCAGCCGGGCCGTGGGGCAATGATACAGTGATCCTGCCTCCCCCGTGAAGTCACGGGCTGCACTTGGCAGCAGCCCTGTGCTGAACTTGCTTGTGAGGCGGTCCAAGGCTGACCAATACCTTGGAAAACACAACAACGATGCCAGTGTAGCCCTGGACGCTTTATGGGACGGGTCCTCTCATGCGCCCCTGGCTGGCGCAACAACATCAAAGGAAGACTGCTTCAGTAGAAAGAAGTCAGAGGACACAGCGGGGAATAGTGGGAAGTCCTTTTATTGCTGTTTCAGGCATGACGCGTTTCGGCGGAGTTTTGCCTTCATCTGATGCCTCTAATCATGGGATACAGGCCTCCACCCTCCTTTGAATACGCTGTAACGCTCCCATTGGTCGGAGCCCAGCTGTTCCCAGTTCGTTGTGGTACGTTGGTCCGTAGTTCTAAATAACTAACTACAAGTCCCAGCAAGCATCACTGCTGTGGCGGTACCTCCAACGGAGCCAACTTGTTCCCACAGTTGGCGCTGCTTTTCCTGGCAAAGGAGGGTCGATTGAAGTTGGTAAGTCCCAATCCTGTTATGATAGAGGACTTCCTCTAGTCCCCAGATGCCCCAGCCCCAGTCAGCAAGAGTCAGCCGGGCCGTGGGGCAATGATACAGTGATCCTGCCTCCCCCGTGAAGTCACGGGCTGCACTTGGCAGCAGCCCTGTGCTGAACTTGCTTGTGAGGCGGTCCAAGGCTGACCAATACCTTGGAAAACACAACAACGATGCCAGTGTAGCCCTGGACGCTTTATGGGACGGGTCCTCTCATGCGCCCCTGGCTGGCGCAACAACATCAAAGGAAGACTGCTTCAGTAGAAAGAAGTCAGAGGACACAGCGGGGAATAGTGGGAAGTCCTTTTATTGCTGTTTCAGGCATGACGCGTTTCGGCGGAGTTTTGCCTTCATCTGATGCCTCTAATCATGGGATACAGGCCTCCACCCTCCTTTGAATACGCTGTAACGCTCCCATTGGTCGGAGCCCAGCTGTTCCCAGTTCGTTGTGGTACGTTGGTCCGTAGTTCTAAATAACTAACTACAAGTCCCAGCAAGCATCACTGCTGTGGCGGTACCTCCAACGGAGCCAACTTGTTCCCACAGTTGGCGCTGCTTTTCCTGGCAAAGGAGGGTCGATTGAAGTTGGTAAGTCCCAATCCTGTTATGATAGAGGACTTCCTCTAGTCCCCAGATGCCCCAGCCCCAGTCAGCAAGAGTCAGCCGGGCCGTGGGGCAATGATACAGTGATCCTGCCTCCCCCGTGAAGTCACGGGCTGCACTTGGCAGCAGCCCTGTGCTGAACTTGCTTGTGAGGCGGTCCAAGGCTGACCAATACCTTGGAAAACACAACAACGATGCCAGTGTAGCCCTGGACGCTTTATGGGACGGGTCCTCTCATGCGCCCCTGGCTGGCGCAACAACATCAAAGGAAGACTGCTTCAGTAGAAAGAAGTCAGAGGACACAGCGGGGAATAGTGGGAAGTCCTTTTATTGCTGTTTCAGGCATGACGCGTTTCGGCGGAGTTTTGCCTTCATCTGATGCCTCTAATCATGGGATACAGGCCTCCACCCTCCTTTGAATACGCTGTAACGCTCCCATTGGTCGGAGCCCAGCTGTTCCCAGTTCGTTGTGGTACGTTGGTCCGTAGTTCTAAATAACTAACTACAAGTCCCAGCAAGCATCACTGCTGTGGCGGTACCTCCAACGGAGCCAACTTGTTCCCACAGTTGGCGCTGCTTTTCCTGGCAAAGGAGGGTCGATTGAAGTTGGTAAGTCCCAATCCTGTTATGATAGAGGACTTCCTCTAGTCCCCAGATGCCCCAGCCCCAGTCAGCAAGAGTCAGCCGGGCCGTGGGGCAATGATACAGTGATCCTGCCTCCCCCGTGAAGTCACGGGCTGCACTTGGCAGCAGCCCTGTGCTGAACTTGCTTGTGAGGCGGTCCAAGGCTGACCAATACCTTGGAAAACACAACAACGATGCCAGTGTAGCCCTGGACGCTTTATGGGACGGGTCCTCTCATGCGCCCCTGGCTGGCGCAACAACATCAAAGGAAGACTGCTTCAGTAGAAAGAAGTCAGAGGACACAGCGGGGAATAGTGGGAAGTCCTTTTATTGCTGTTTCAGGCATGACGCGTTTCGGCGGAGTTTTGCCTTCATCTGATGCCTCTAATCATGGGATACAGGCCTCCACCCTCCTTTGAATACGCTGTAACGCTCCCATTGGTCGGAGCCCAGCTGTTCCCAGTTCGTTGTGGTACGTTGGTCCGTAGTTCTAAATAACTAACTACAAGTCCCAGCAAGCATCACTGCTGTGGCGGTACCTCCAACGGAGCCAACTTGTTCCCACAGTTGGCGCTGCTTTTCCTGGCAAAGGAGGGTCGATTGAAGTTGGTAAGTCCCAATCCTGTTATGATAGAGGACTTCCTCTAGTCCCCAGATGCCCCAGCCCCAGTCAGCAAGAGTCAGCCGGGCCGTGGGGCAATGATACAGTGATCCTGCCTCCCCCGTGAAGTCACGGGCTGCACTTGGCAGCAGCCCTGTGCTGAACTTGCTTGTGAGGCGGTCCAAGGCTGACCAATACCTTGGAAAACACAACAACGATGCCAGTGTGGCCCTGGACGCTTTATGGGACGGGTCCTCTCATGCGCCCCTGGCTGGCGCAACAACATCAAAGGAAGACTGCTTCAGTAGAAAGAAGTCAGAGGACACAGCGGGGAATAGTGGGAAGTCCTTTTATTGCTGTTTCAGGCATGACGCGTTTCGGCGGAGTTTTGCCTTCATCTGATGCCTCTAATCATGGGATACAGGCCTCCACCCTCCTTTGAATACGCTGTGACGCTCCCATTGGTCGGAGCCCAGCTGTTCCCAGTTCGTTGTGGTACGTTGGTCCGTAGTTCTGAATAACTAACTACAAGTCCCAGCAAGCATCACTGCTGTGGCGGTACCTCCAACGGAGCCAACTTGTTCCCACAGTTGGCGCTGCTTTTCCTGGCAAAGGAGGGTCGATTGAAGTTGGTAAGTCCCAGTCCTGTTATGATAGAGGACTTCCTCTAGTCCCCAGACGCCCCAGCCCCAGTCAGCAAGAGTCAGCCGGGCCGTGGGGCAATGATACAGTGATCCTGCCTCCCCCGTGAAGTCACGGGCTGCACTTGGCAGCAGCCCTGTGCTGAACTTGCTTGTGAGGCGGTCCAAGGCTGACCAATACCTTGGAAAACACAACAACGATGCCAGTGTGGCCCTGGACGCTTTGTGGGACGGGTCCTCTCATGCGCCCTGGCTGGCGCAACAACATCAAAGGAAGACTGCTTCAGTAGAAAGAAGTCAGAGGACACAGCGGGGAATAGTGGGAAGTCCTTTAATTGCTGTTTCAGGCATGACGCGTTTCGGCAGAGTTTTGCCTTCATCTGATGCCTCTAATCATGGGATACAGGCCTCCACCCTCCTTTGAATACGCTGTGACGCTCCCATTAGTCGGAGCCCAGCTGTTCCCAGTTCGTTGTGGTACGTTAGTCCGTAGTTCTGAATAACTAACTACAAGTCCCAGCAAGCATCACTGCTGTGGCGGTACCTCCAACGGAGCCAACTTGTTCCCACAGTTGGCGCTGCTTTTCCTGGCAAAGGAGGGTCGATTGAAGTTGGTAAGTCCCAGTCCTGTTATGATAGAGGACTTCCTCTAGTCCCCAGACGCCCCAGCCCCAGTCAGCAAGAGTCAGCCGGGCCGTGGGGCAATGATACAGTGATCCTGCCTCCCCCGTGAAGTCACGGGCTGCACTTGGCAGCAGCCCTGTGCTGAACTTGCTTGTGAGGCGGTCCAAGGCTGACCAATACCTTGGAAAACACAACAACGATGCCAGTGTGGCCCTGGACGCTTTGTGGGACGGGTCCTCTCATGCGCCCTGGCTGGCGCAACAACATCAAAGGAAGACTGCTTCAGTAGAAAGAAGTCAGAGGACACAGCGGGGAATAGTGGGAAGTCCTTTAATTGCTGTTTCAGGCATGACGCGTTTCTGCGGAGTTTTGCCTTCATCTGATGCCTCTAATCATGGGATACAAGCCTCCACCTTCCTTTGAATACGCTGTGACGCTCCCATTAGTCGGAGCCCAGCTGTTTCCAGTTCATTGTGGTACGTTAGTCCGTAGTTCTGAATAACTAACTACAAGTCCCAGCAAGCATCACTGCTGTGGCGGTACCTCCAACGGAGCCAACTTGTTCCCACAGTTGGCGCTGCTTTTCCTGGCAAAGGAGGGTCGATTGAAGTTGGTAAGTCCCAGTCCTGTTATGATAGAGGACTTCCTCTAGTCCCCAGACGCCCCAGCCCCAGTCAGCAAGAGTCAGCCGGGCCGTGGGGCAATGATACAGTGATCCTGCCTCCGCCGTGAAGTCACGGGCTGCACTTGGCAGCAGCCCTGTGCTGAACTTGCTTGTGAGGCGGTCCAAGGCTGACCAATACCTTGGAAAACACAACAACGATGCCAGTGTGGCCCTGGACGCTTTGTGGGACGGGTCCTCTCATGCGCCCCTGGCTGGCGCAACAACATCAAAGGAAGACTGCTTCAGTAGAAAGAAGTCAGAGGACACAGCGGGGAATAGTGGGAAGTCCTTTAATTGCTGTTTCAGGCATGACGCGTTTCTGCGGAGTTTTGCCTTCATCTGATGCCTCTAATCATGGGATACAAGCCTCCACCTTCCTTTGAATACGCTGTGACGCTCCCATTAGTCGGAGCCCAGCTGTTCCCAGTTCGTTGTGGTACGTTAGTCCGTAGTTCTGAATAACTAACTACAAGTCCCAGCAAGCATCACTGCTGTGGCGGTACCTCCAACGGAGCCAACTTGTTCCCACAGTTGGCGCTGCTTTTCCTGGCAAAGGAGGGTCGATTGAAGTTGGTAAGTCCCAGTCCTGTTATGATAGAGGACTTCCTCTAGTCCCCAGACGCCCCAGCCCCAGTCAGCAAGAGTCAGCCGGGCCGTGGGGCAATGATACAGTGATCCTGCCTCCGCCGTGAAGTCACGGGCTGCACTTGGCAGCAGCCCTGTGCTGAACTTGCTTGTGAGGCGGTCCAAGGCTGACCAATACCTTGGAAAACACAACAACGATGCCAGTGTGGCCCTGGACGCTTTGTGGGACGGGTCCTCTCATGCGCCCCTGGCTGGCGCAACAACATCAAAGGAAGACTGCTTCAGTAGAAAGAAGTCAGAGGACACAGCGGGGAATAGTGGGAAGTCCTTTAATTGCTGTTTCAGGCATGACGCGTTTCGGCGGAGTTTTGCCTTCATCTGATGCCTCTAATCATGGGATACAGGCCTCCACCCTCCTTTGAATACGCTGTGACGCTCCCATTAGTCGGAGCCCAGCTGTTCCCAGTTCGTTGTGGTACGTTAGTCCGTAGTTCTGAATAACTAACTACAAGTCCCAGCAAGCATCACTGCTGTGGCGGTACCTCCAACGGAGCCAACTTGTTCCCACAGTTGGCGCTGCTTTTCCTGGCAAAGGAGGGTCGATTGAAGTTGGTAAGTCCCAGTCCTGTTATGATAGAGGACTTCCTCTAGTCCCCAGACGCCCCAGCCCCAGTCAGCAAGAGTCAGCCGGGCCGTGGGGCAATGATACAGTGATCCTGCCTCCCCGTGAAGTCACGGGCTGCACTTGGCAGCAGCCCTGTGCTGAACTTGCTTGTGAGGCGGTCCAAGGCTGACCAATACCTTGGAAAACACAACAACGATGCCAGTGTGGCCCTGGACGCTTTGTGGGACGGGTCCTCTCATGCGCCCCTGGCTGGCGCAACAACATCAAAGGAAGACTGCTTCAGTAGAAAGAAGTCAGAGGACACAGCGGGGAATAGTGGGAAGTCCTTTAATTGCTGTTTCAGGCATGACGCGTTTCGGCGGAGTTTTGCCTTCATCTGATGCCTCTAATCATGGGATACAGGCCTCCACCCTCCTTTGAATACGCTGTGACGCTCCCATTGGTCGGAGCCCAGCTGTTCCCAGTTCGTTGTGGTACGTTGGTCCGTAGTTCTGAATAACTAACTACAAGTCCCAGCAAGCATCACTGCTGTGGCGGTACCTCCAACGGAGCCAACTTGTTCCCACAGTTGGCGCTGCTTTTCCTGGCAAAGGAGGGTCGATTGAAGTTGGTAAGTCCCAGTCCTGTTATGATAGAGGACTTCCTCTAGTCCCCAGATGCCCCAGCCCCAGTCAGCAAGAGTCAGCCGGGCCGTGGGGCAATGATACAGTGATCCTGCCTCCCCCGTGAAGTCACGGGCTGCACTTGGCAGCAGCCCTGTGCTGAACTTGCTTGTGAGGCGGTCCAAGGCTGACCAATACCTTGGAAAACACAACAACGATGCCAGTGTGGCCCTGGACGCTTTGTGGGACGGGTCCTCTCATGCGCCCCTGGCTGGCGCAACAACATCAAACGAAGACTGCTTCAGTAGAAAGAAGTCAGAGGACACAGCGGGGAATAGTGGGAAGTCCTTTAATTGCTGTTTCAGGCATGACGCGTTTCGGCGGAGTTTTGCCTTCATCTGATGCCTCTAATCATGGGATACAGGCCTCCACCCTCCTTTGAATACGCTGTGACGCTCCCATTAGTCGGAGCCCAGCTGTTCCCAGTTCGTTGTGGTACGTTAGTCCGTAGTTCTGAATAACTAACTACAAGTCCCAGCAAGCATCACTGCTGTGGCGGTACCTTCCAACGGAGCCAACTTGTTCCCACAGTTGGCGCTGCTTTTCCTGGCAAAGGAGGGTCGATTGAAGTTGGTAAGTCCCAGTCCTGTTATGATAGAGGACTTCCTCTAGTCCCCAGATGCCCCAGCCCCAGTCAGCAAGAGTCAGCCGGGCCGTGGGGCAATGATACAGTGATCCTGCCTCCCCCGTGAAGTCACGGGCTGCACTTGGCAGCAGCCCTGTGCTGAACTTGCTTGTGAGGCGGTCCAAGGCTGACCAATACCTTGGAAAACACAACAACGATGCCAGTGTGGCCCTGGACGCTTTGTGGGACGGGTCCTCTCATGCGCCCCTGGCTGGCGCAACAACATCAAAGGAAGACTGCTTCAGTAGAAAGAAGTCAGAGGACACAGCGGGGAATAGTGGGAAGTCCTTTTAATTGCTGTTTCAGGCATGACGCGTTTCGGCGGAGTTTTGCCTTCATCTGATGCCTCTAATCATGGGATACAGGCCTCCACCCTCCTTTGAATACGCTGTGACGCTCCCATTAGTCGGAGCCCAGCTGTTCCCAGTTCGTTGTGGTACGTTAGTCCGTAGTTCTGAATAACTAACTACAAGTCCCAGCAAGCATCACTGCTGTGGCGGTACCTCCAACGGAGCCAACTTGTTCCCACAGTTGGCGCTGCTTTTCCTGGCAAAGGAGGGTCGATTGAAGTTGGTAAGTCCCAGTCCTGTTATGATAGAGGACTTCCTCTAGTCCCCAGATGCCCCAGCCCCAGTCAGCAAGAGTCAGCCGGGCCGTGGGGCAATGATACAGTGATCCTGCCTCCCCCGTGAAGTCACGGGCAGCACTTGGCAGCAGCCCTGTGCTGAACTTGCTTGTGAGGCGGTCCAAGGCTGACCAATACCTTGGAAAACACAACAACGATGCCAGTGTGGCCCTGGACGCTTTGTGGGATGGGTCCTCTCATGCGCCCCTGGCTGGCGCAACAACATCAAAGGAAGACTGCTTCAGTAGAAAGTAGTCAGAGGACACAGCGGGGAATAGTGGGAAGTCCTTTAATTGCTGTTTCAGGCATGACGCGTTTCGGCGGAGTTTTGCCTTCATCTGATGCCTCTAATCATGGGATACAAGCCTCCACCCTCCTTTGAATACGCTGTGACGCTCCCATTAGTCGGAGCCCAGCTGTTCCCAGTTCGTTGTGGTACGTTAGTCCGTAGTTCTGAATAACTAACTACAAGTCCCAGCAAGCATCACTGCTGTGGCGGTACCTCCAACGGAGCCAACTTGTTCCCACAGTTGGCGCTGCTTTTCCTGGCAAAGGAGGGTCGATTGAAGTTGGTAAGTCCCAGTCCTGTTATGATAGAGGACTTCCTCTAGTCCCCCAGACGCCCCAGCCCCAGTCAGCAAGAGTCAGCCGGGCCGTGGGGCAATGATACAGTGATCCTGCCTCCCCGTGAAGTCACGGGCTGCACTTGGCAGCAGCCCTGTGCTGAACTTGCTTAGTGAGGCGGTCCAAGGCTGACCAATACCTTGGAAAACACAACAACGATGCCAGTGTGGCCCTGGACGCTTTGTGGGACGGGTCCTCTCATGCGCCTCTGGCTGGCGCAACAAC
>CAWUFW010034939.1:0-10610 GCA_963921515.1 Calotriton arnoldi | reverse complement strand
ATGTATCGTTCAGTTGTGTTATTCTAAAGAACAACAAGAGCGCTAACAGTCTTACTTATGACAAAATTAAGGCACACCTGAAGCCATCTTGATTGGAATAAAATGGTAACACTTAAAACATTTAATTTAAAAAGGAACAAAATGAGGGGGTTCATTTTGCCATAGAATTTATGGTTAGTGCTGTAGAAAGAAAAATTAGGACATGTTTTAAGTGAGATCTCAAATATCTTCCTGTTATATTTCAACAGGAGCAGCCTGTCAGTTGATGCCTTTGTGTTCTACTGCAGCTTCCCAGAGTGTTCTAAAGAACAACTAGAGTGCTAACAGACTTACTTATGACAAAATATGGCACACCTGAAGCCATCTTGATTGGAATAAACTGGTAACTCTTAAAACATTTAATTTAAAAAGGAACAAAATTATGGGGTTCATTTTGTCATAGAAATTATGGTTAGTGCTGTAGAAAGAAAAATTAGGACATGTTTCTAGTGTGATCTCAAATGTCTTCCTGTTATATTTCAACAGGAGCAGCCTGTCAGTTGATGCCTTTGTGTTCTACTGCAGCTTCCCAGAGTGTTCTAAAGAACAACTAGAGCGCTAACAGTCTTACTTATGACAAAATTATGGCACACCTGAGGCCATCTTGATTGGAATAAACTGGTAACTCTTCAAACATTTAATTTAAAAGGAACAAAATGAGGGGGTTCATTTTGTCATAGAAATTATGGTTAGTGCTGTAGAAAGAAAAATTAGGACATGTTTTAAGTGAGATCTCAAATATCTTCCTGTTATATTTCAACAGGAGCAGCCTGTCAGTTGATGCCTTTGTGTTCTACTGCAGCTTCCCAGAGTGTTCTAAAGAACAACTAGAGCGCTAACAGTCTTACTTATGACAAAAGTATGGCACGCCTGAAGCCATCTTGATTGGAATAAACTGCTAACACTTAAAACATTTAATTTAAAAGGAACAAAATGAGGGGTTCATTTTGCCATAGAAATTATGGTTAGTGCTGAAGAAAGAAAAATAAGTGCTAAAACACTACCCCCAGCACGACACCCTACACTACCCAAACATAACTGCACTACCCTAAACCCTAAAACACTACCACGAGCACGACTCCCTACACTACCCAAACACCACTGCACTACACTAAACCCTAAATATACCCCCAGCATGACCACCCACACTACACAAACACCACTGCACTACCCTATACCCTAAAACACGACTCCCTACACTACCCAAACATGACTGCACTACCCTAAACCCTAAAACTCTACCCACAGCATGACCCCCTTCACTACACAAACACCACTGCACTGCCCTAAACCCTAAAACACTACCCCAGCACTACCCCTACACTACCCAAAAACCACTGCACTAACATAAACCCTTAAACACTACCCCCAGCACAACCCCCTACACTACACAAACACCACTGCACTACCCTAAACCCTAAAACACTACCCCCAGCACGACTCCCTACACTACCCAAACACCACTGCACTACCCTAAACCCTAAATCTACCCCAGCACGACCCCTACACTACCCAAACACCACTGCACTACCCTAATCCATAAAACACTACCCCAGCATGACCCCCTACACTACACAAACACCACTGCACTACCCTAAACCCTAAAACACTACCACCAGCATGACCCCCTACACTACTCAAACACCGCTGCACTACCCTAAACCCTAAAACACTACCCCAGCACGACCCCCTACACTACCCATACACCACTGCACTACCCTAAACCCTAAAACACTACCACCAGCACGACCCCCTACACTACTGCACTACCCTGAACCCTAAAACACTACCCCCAGCACGACCCCCTACACTACCCAAACACCACTGCACTACCCTAAACCCTAAAACACTACCCCCAGCACGACCCCCTACACCACCCAAACACCACTGCACTACCCTAAACCCTAGAAAAGAAACCCACACCCCATGCCCAATCCCCTTACCTCTCACTCCTCATGGTTCCTCTCTCCTCGTGGTTCCTGCTTCACGTCATCTCTGAGGGCGGTGCACGTCGTTGTGAGGAAACAGAACAGCCTCTGTTTCCTTACAACGACATGGATCGTCTACATGTTTTTAGAACGCATGGTCATTTACCATACATACCTTTACAACAAAATTCGTTGGAAAGGCATGCGTGGTAAATGACCATGCGTTCTAAAAAATGCGTAGTAATGATTTCGTGATGTACAACGCATGCGTGGTAATGCATGCGTTGTAATGGTATCGCAAAGTAAAAAAGTCATTGTAACGGCTGTTTACCGATCGAAGCTGGCCTCTGTTCTTCAGTGAGATGTTTATTTGATTAATTAGGAGGAAGGAATGTGGTTTTTTTACCGAAAAATGCATTCCCGGCTGTTGTATTGTGAAAGTGTCCGCTTGGCCTGGTTTCATTTCCGGTGAGAGAGTGGAAGTCTGTTTTTATCTAAAGGAGTTCTGTTGTTGGACGAGGCCGGCGCGACATGTCATCAGAAAACATAGCTAATGGAAAGCGTCCTCCCTGAAGTGTGGAGCAGTGCCATGAGAGGTCAACGAGTTTGCGTCCCACCGCAGTATGACCGTACCGCGTGACCCATGTGCCGCCTCCAGGGTACTGGAGGCAGAAGCGGCATCGCAGGTCCTCTTGAAGACCGTTGTAGCACTAATTCTACATTTTGGTACTAGGGCATTTTAACTTCGTTGTTCCTGCCAGATACAAAGAGAAGATCCTGTGTTATTCAGTGCCCTCGTAACCTTTTTTGTGGGTTGTGGTGCTTGTCACTTCGCTGCCCCGCCGGTGCACACGACTGGGCACCCCACCTCGTGTGCCATCTGCCCGTGCCTCTGCCCTCGGATCACTGGTTTCGGTTTCTGGAGTGGCAACATAAACAGTTGCTCCCAAAGGACTAGCCTCAACACTTAGGTGAATATCCCCTGCACCAGCATTCCATGGAAATTCTTTCCTAGCTCTCCCACGTCAACGAGCACGGCGTCGCTCGCGACACCGTATGACGTCATCGGAGCCATAAGAGGACCTCGTCGGCGTGCTGACGTCAGTTCCACCCATTTTTTCCATGCCACCGAGGCAAACAGGGGACCGAGACATTTTCACATGTATACATAGTATAATAAATATATATATATTCACTGAAAAAACCATAGGTTTCAGGCACGTTATAGTTAGAAATTAGCATTTAAAAAACCTTAGAAATTCACTGAAAAAACCATAGGTTTCAGGCACGTTATAGTTAGAAATTAGCATTTAAAAAACCTTAGAAATTCACTGAAAAAACCATAGGTTTCAGGGGCGTTATAGTTAGTTGGACATTTCACTCGTACAAAACCATAGAAATTCCCCCGTTATAGTTAGTTCAGCAAACTATAACTCGCGCGCCCGCAATGCACTGCTGATGAAATAACATATTACATCACTCATGACATGGTCAGTGGCATCACTCATGACATCACTGATGACATCATCCAGTGAATGTGTGTTTTCTGAAAATTAAATATGTTTTATATATGTATATCTCAAGGTCGATGGAAGAATAAATGGGTATATAAATGTCTAAATGGATGATTTTTTTGTAAAATTGATTGTATAACTGACTAAGTGTATCTTAGTGAATACATGGGTTAGTGAGTAATGTTTAAATATGAAAATATCTGTATCAGTCTCTCACTTTGTGTATAAGTGGCTGCATGGGTTGGTGAGTAGCTACATGAGTGTCTATATGGGTTATTAGTTGGTTTTTGAGTATCAGTATGAGTGTCTGAGTGTCTGTATGGTTCGGTGGGGGTATTACTTAGTGCATAGATGCATGAATTTGTGACTCACTGTTTGTATGTGTTGAAGACAGCATGTGTGCAGGACTGTATAGGTGGATGAGTATGTGTATGGGTGTGTTAGTGAGTGAATGACTGTCTCAATAGTGTCTTTATGAGTAACTACATATGTTTTAAACTAGTATATGTGAGTATTGGTGTATATAAGGGAGTATATGTGAGAGTGAGAGATTGGAAGAGTTCCTGTACAAATAAGTAGGTGTTTCTATAAGTGATTGTTTAAGAGAGTAAGTATGTGTAAGTTTCTGTAGAAGTAAGTGTGGTAGTGTGTGTATAACTGTATATGCAAGTAAATGGATGTTTGATACTTTGTTTGCATGTGTGACTATGTGTGTGAGTAACTCTATGGATGAGTGACGGTGTGTAACAGGATGTATAGGTGTATGAGTACATATGATGAGTGAGTACATGTATGAGTGACTGTATAGGGACTGTTGGTGAATGAGTGGATGTGTGTGTAGATCTTAGAATTAATGAATAGGTGTGTTGTAACTGGTATTGGTATGTCCATTGTTTTGAAAATGTTAGTTTGTATTTTTGAGTGTGTGTATCAAAGGTTATATTAGGGTGAGAGGAGGTCTGCCACTCTATCACAAGGATGATGTCATCAGTGATGTCATCAGTGATGTCATTTGAGATGTCATCAGTGATGTCATCAGTGATGTCACTGACCATGTCATGAGTGATGTAATATGTGACGTCATCAGCAGTGCATTGCGGGCGCGCGAGTTATAGTTAGCTGAATTAACTATAACGGGGAATTTCTATGGTTTTGTACGAGTGAAATGTCCAACTAACTATAACGCCCCTGAAACCTATGGTTTTTTCAGTGAATTTCTAAGGTTTTTAAATGCTAATTTCTAACTATAACGTGCCTGAAACCTATGGTTTTTCAGTGAATATATATATATATATATATTATCTACTGGCGATCGCCAGTAGATAGTTATAGTTAGGACCTTTATCCATAGGAAATCCGCAACATTCTATTTGAAATAACTCTTGCGCCGGTTGACGAATCTTCGCGAAAGCTTCCAACTTGTTGGGGCGCTCCGCTCCGCTCCTACCCTGAAAGTCTCGGGTTGATTCGTCAA
The DNA here is from genome assembly GCA_963921515.1 of Calotriton arnoldi. Lineage (NCBI taxonomy): Eukaryota > Metazoa > Chordata > Amphibia > Caudata > Salamandridae > Calotriton > Calotriton arnoldi. The sequence continues at coordinate 5,655 of CAWUFW010034939.1, read as the reverse complement.
GCGGGGGCCGAGAAAAAAGGGGGGTCCCAAAACGCGTTTTCTCCATGTTAATTCCCATAGGAAACTTTATGCAAGGCTACAGCAAAAACTGCTGAACGGAATTACACCAAATTTGGCAAAAAGGTAGTGCTTGGTTCAGAAAGCACCCTTTTTAAAATGGTGTAAATCCGTTCAGTAGTTGCTGAGAAAATCCAAAATAAAAGTTTCGATATTTAGAGGCACGGAGGATCCGCGCACCCTCCCGACCACGAGCTGCATGCTAATTGGCTGTCAACACTCCAAACCAGGAAGTGTTGGCAGTCTACCGAGGAACAAGAAATCAGTAAAAAAAGTGCGCAATACACAAAAAGGGGGCAGGGTAGAAACACCCTGACCCCCTAGGCCTGCTCAGGGGGTCCTACAAGGACCCCCAGGGCCCCCAAAAATTATTTATTTTTTTTAAATCGGCAGGATGCGCTTTGGGGTGCGCGGATTCTGCTGATTAAAAAAAAAAGAAACAAGTGCGCAAAACGCACAAAGGGGGCAGGGTAGAAACACCCTGACCCCTAGGTCTGCTCAGGGGGTCCCGCAAGGATCCCTGGGCAGAAAAAAGCATTTTTCAACAAAAAAATTGGCGGGATGCGTTTAGGGTGCGCGAATCCCGCCGAAAAAAAAAGCGAAGCGCGGTCTCCCGCGCTTCGTTGTTAATTGGCCCCCGGGTGGGCCAAGTCCCGAGGGCATGGGGAGGGGTATTTATAATATGTGGGGGGCCTCTAAGGCCCCAAGCCCCGGGGACCGCCACCCCCGGGGCTTTAAAAATAAATGGTGAGGGAGGGCTCTCAGCCCTCCCGCAGCTCCGGGACCGCCACCTCCCGGGGCTTCTTTATTAATTTTTAAAAATTACCTGTGTGGGGGGCTCGAGCTCCCACATGCCTCGAGGACCGCCACCTCCCGGGGCACTAAAAATTTCAATATGGGGGTCCATTACGGACCCCAGAGCCCAGGGACCACCACCTCCCCGGGGCTTTGTCAATGGAGGGAGGGAGGCAGCGCGGCCCCCCTCCTGGAGCCTGTGGTGGCCCTGGGGACCACCACCCCCAGGGCCGGCTCCTGCAGTGTCCCGGGGTGCCTACCCGGGGACACTGTAGTTTGCTATGACAGGACGGGAGCCTCGCGGCTCCCGTCCTGTCATAGCAAACTGCTTTGGATATTGGAAGAGAGAGCAGGAAACCTGCTCTCGCCTCCAATATCCAAAGCAAATTGCTTTCCACACGGGGAGCTGCATGTTAGCAGCTCCCCATGTGGAAAAGCAATGCCGGCTCCCAAGGGTCGCGGGGAGCCGGCTGGGACTGTGGGGGGATTGGGGACCCCCCCACAGTCCCCAACGGAGAGGGCCAGCCCCGGGGGATGGGGTCCCCGGGGCAAGTAGTGGCCCAGGAGGGGGCCACGCGGCCCCCCTCCCCAAAAATAATAATTTAAAAAAGGCCTGCCCCGGGGGATGGGGTCCCCGGGGCAAAAGGAGGCCTGAGGAGAGGGGCCACGCAGCCCCCTCCTTAAAAATGTATTTAAAAGTGTGGCCATGCCCTGGGGATGGGGTCCCCGGGGCCGGATTCGGCCATGGGAGGGGGCCACGCGGCCCCCTTCCCGTTTAATTTAAAAAAAAAAAAAAAAGGGATAAGGCCCTGGGGGATGGGGTCCCCAGGGCCCAAAAATAGGAAAAAGTAAGGGGGGCCACACAGCCCCCCTGGCAAAAAAAAAAAAAAAAAAAAAACGATCGGGCCGCAGGCCCGCCCCCTTCCTTTACCACTCTGCAAACGCGCCCCCTGTCGCGTTTGCAGATGAGAACGAATTCCCCTTCAATACTGGGGTCCCTGGGGGCCAACTAGCCCACCAGGAACCTCCAGTATGCGCCAGAGGCTGCGTTGCAGAGAGGTGTACAGAGGCCACGCCCTTTTACACCTCTCTGCAACGCAGCTCTGTGGCGCTTTGGAGGTACATGGTTAGCTAGTTGGCCCCCAGGGACCCTCAGGATTCAAGGGGACTTAATTTCCGCAACTTAAAACGCGCCACGGGCGCGTTTGCACAGTGGTGAAGGGAGGGGCGGGGCTTCAGGTGACATGTGTGCAAACAGGCCCCGTGGCGCGTTTTAAGATGGGGAATTAAATCCCCTTCAATCCTGAGGGTCCCTGGGGCCAACTAGCCCACCAGGTACCTCCAGTAAGCGCCACGGAGCTGCGTTGCAGAGTGTTGTAAAAGGGGAGTGGCCTCTGAACACCTCTCTGCAACGCAGCTGTCTGGGGCATACTAGAGGTATCTGGTGGGCTAGTTGGCCCCTAGGGACCCTCGGGATTGAGAAGGAATTAATTCTCCAACTTAAAACGCGCCACTGGGTGTGTTTGCAGACATGTCACCTCAGGCCCCACCACCTTCCTTCACCATTGTGCAAATATTCCTCTAAAATCAGCTGAACTACGAATTCCGATCTACTCACCTGTTATCAGGAGAGACCTCAGTGCTGCATATTTTCAGCCCAGTACTGATCCTGAAAAGTAATTTTAACCGTACTTACCAGTAACTTGAATTTCCTTCCATAGGATATCATTGCCTGCTTTTTGCTGAAAAAGTTTCTAAGTGTCGATTTTTGAAACATACAAATATTCCTCTAAAATCACCCGAACTACGAATTCCGATTTACTCACCTGTTATCAGGAGAGACCTCAGTGCTGCATCTTTCAGCCCAGTTCTGATCCTGAAAAGTAATTTTAACCGTACTTACCAGTAACTTGAATTTCCTTCCATAGGATATCATTGCCTGCTTTTTGCTGAAAAAGTTTCTAAGTGTCGATTTTTGAAACATACAAAGATTCCTCTAAAATCAGCCGAACTACGAATTCCGATTTACTCACCTGTTATCAGGAGAGACCTCAGTGCTGCAACTTTTAGCCCAGCACTGACCCTGATAAGTAATTCTAACCGTACTTACCAGTAACTTGTATTTTCTTCCATTGGAATCCATTGTCTGGTTTTCCGCAGAAAAGTTTCAAAGTGACGTTTTTCACAAACTACAAATATTCCTTAAAAATCGCCTGTATGACTTAAACGCATTCTTTCAACTGTTTACAGGAGATGCACCAGTGCTGGATCCAGGATCCACCACTGAGTAAGAAAAAGTAACGATAACACTACTTACCTGCTAAGTGAATTTCCTCCCATAGGATAACATTGGTGATTCTATGTAAAAAAGTTTCTGTCAACTTTTAAAATACAATAATATTCCTTAAAAATCACTACTGTAACCAAAACGCTTTTACTCAACTGTTTACAGGAGATGTCCCAGGACTGAATCTAGGATCCAGCCCTGTGGTTAGAAAAGTAATCCATAAAGTAACTAATTGCATTTAACTAGAAATTCACATTGAGCTCAATGTTGCATTGTGTTTGAAATTGTGTTGCCCATTGCAACAACTGTAACTACTGTACTTAAAAGTCTATTGCCTATTTGCAAAGTATTTAAACTAAAGTAATTCATTCTGAGAAAGTATATTTTGTAATGTAATGTATAATGTAATTACAATGTAATTTAAAAAATAAAATATCTAAAAATAAATAGTTTAAAAAAATGTAGTAAATCAGTATCAAAAAAATAAATATAACAATTAATACATTTAAAAATTGTCATTTACAAAACCTTTGAAATTCACTGAAAAAAACCATAGGTTTCAGACATGTTATAGTTAGGAATTAGCATTTAAAAAACCTTTGAAATTCACTGAAAAAACCATAGGTTTCAGGCACGTTATAGTTAGAAATTAGCATTTAAAAAACCTTTGAAATTCACTGAAAAAACCATAGGTCCCAGGCACGTTATAGTTAGAAATTAGCATTTAAAAAACCTTTGAAATTCACTGAAAAAACCATAGGTTTCAGACACGTTATAGTTAGAAATTAGCATTTAAAAACCTTTGAAATTCACTGAAAAAACCATAGGTTTCAGACACGTTATAGTTAGAAATTTGCATTTAAAAAACCTTACAAATTCACTGAAAAAACCATAGGTTTTAGGGACAGTTATAGTTAGTTGGACATTGCACTCGTACAAAACCAGTGAAATTCCCCGTTATAGTTAGTTCAGCTAACTATAACTTGCGCCCCATAATGCACTGCTGATGACGTCACATATTACATCACTCATGACATGGTCAGTGACATCACTGATGACATCACTGATGACATCTCAAATGACATCACTGATGACATCACTGATGACATCATCCACGTGATAATCTGATGCACCTCCTCACACCCTAATATAACCTTTGATACACCCACTCTAAATTACAGACTGCCATTCGCAAAACCATCGACACTCCAACACCAATAACTACATACCCACTCATTGATTCTTAGGTCTACACACACATCCACTCACTCACCTGTACAGTGACTCATACTTACGGTCACTCAGTACATGACTATCATATGCACTCATTCTCCTATATAGACACTCAAACACCGCCACTCATCCATAGAGGTACTCACACACCTAGTCAGTCATGCAAATAATTAAACACGCTGCCATTTACTCACCTATACAGTTATACACACACCAGCTCACTTACTCATACAAATACTAGCACATTCTTACGCTCTTATACAATCACTGATGCAAGCACACACTCATCCATACAGTCACTCTCACAATCACACACTCTCGCTTATAGCTATTTATATACTCCAACACACATATATACTGCCTTTCACATATGTAGTTACTCACACATGTACCACTGGGACATACATTCACTCACTAATACACTCTTACACATACTTACTCACCCATACAGTCTATCACAGATGCACTCTTGAAACCATCCACCCAGTGAATCACCCACTCACACATCTATGCACAGAGTCGCACCCGCCCCACCCACACAAACACTCAGGCACACATACAGATACTCAGACAACCAATCAATAACTCATATAGACACTCATGTAGCTATTCACAAACCCATGCAGCCACTTACACAGTAACAGACAGACGGATACAGACATTCACCCAGTTTAGTCACTAACCCATGCATTCAGTAAGATACGTTTAATCACTCACTTATAGAGTTAGTCACGCACCTACTAAATCATCCATACAGACACTTATACACCCACTCATTCTTCAATACGCCTTTCCCTATATATATTAAAAATATTTAAACTTTACAGAAACACATAGTCACTGGATGATGTCATCAGTGATGTCATCAGTGATGTCATTTGAGATGTCATCAGTGATGTCATCAGTGATGTCACTGACCATGTCATGAGTGATGTAATATGTGACGTCATCAGCAGTGCATTGCGGGGTCGCGAGTTATAGTTAGCTGAACTAACTATAACGGGGGAATTTCACGGGTTTTGTACGAGTGCAATGTCCAACTAACTATAACTGTCCCTAAAACCTATGGTTTTTCAGTGAATATATATATATATATATTCACTGGAAAACCATAGGTTTCAGGGACGTTATAGATCAGGACATTTCACTCGTACAAAACCAGAGAAATTCCACTGTTATAGTTAGTTCAGCTAACTATAACTCATGCCCCGTAATGCACTGCTGATGACATCACATATTACATCATTCATTACATGGTCAGTGACATCACTGATGACATCATC
>CAWUFW010034938.1:0-10611 GCA_963921515.1 Calotriton arnoldi | reverse complement strand
GCCAGAATGCACAGTCATTACATCGGATATGTCTGAAGTTAATGTGTACACAATGAAATGTGGCTTCAATATTTTGGAAATGCAGGCACTGTCATGTGTTGTGTGAAATATGATTACGTGTGTTAAGTAAATGAAAGACGGCATGGGTTTAAATAAAGGTATCCTGGATATTACACATGAGAAAAAAGGAATATAAAAATGTTTATGCTTTAAAAATGTGTGCATTGTAAATAGCCGTGAAGGTATATTGTTTTTAAAATAGGGTAATATGTTGCATTTGAAGTCAAAGTGGCCATGCAAGTACGTTGCTTACAATCGGGTAATAGTTAGAGAAATGAGTCACACGGCCAGTTGAAAGTGTGTGAGTTAATATTTGAAGTAAAGACATGGAGAGGTGGGGTGAAAGGACAGGGTCAGGAACACAGAAAAGTGGTGGGGAGAAGAATTAGTACCTGAATAACAGCACGAGTGGCAGACACATTCTAATTAGAATCAGTCAATCTGTGCTTGGTCCGTCCACCACACAAAGATAAGAAAATGATGACTGGAGCGTGCTGGCCTACTACAGCAGCAAAGAAGAGTGGCAATAAAGTCAAGGAATGGTATTCAATGTGCGGGCTGCAAAAACATTGTTGTACAGAATAGTCTCAAAGAGACAGAGCATGCGCTGCCTGACCAAGACCTAAAAAGTAGCTCCGTGAGGTGGCATCATTGAATCAAAAGGATGTTAAGAAGCTCTGCTCTAGGACAGGGACAAACACAAGGAGAGGAAGGGAAGCCAATGATTAAGATGCAAGCAAATAGGAATGACAAAAAGGAGAACCAATGATAAGCAGTGGGCTGACCAAAATCCCACAGTAGGTATTGGTATTGTCCACAAAGGCTTTTGGACAACAGACATCTCAGAGTTATGTGTGGGCAAGGCCTTAAAAGTGTAATCCCACTCACACTCCTCCTCAGAAGAAGCTGTCTGAATTATAAAGGTTTCAGCCTGAGCACATTCTACCAAACATTTACCTGCCTGGCTGCGGTGTCATCACAGCACCCTAACAATGCTGAGAGAACTTTAAGCATACCACACTCAGCCTTTACTCCTTTATCCTTCAGACTGTGTAGGAGGCACCAGGTTTACACATCTGCACCCACAGAGACACGGAATGGCGCAGACACTTTTAACATTACATTGAATGTAGGATGGAAGCCAACAGGCAAGGACTGAGCATATAAACCAAAGCCAACCTCCACTAAACTGAAGAACCTCATAATGATAAGACTTGTTTGAACGGACCCTGGTTCATTTCTAGACTTTTGGAGCTGAGTGCTACGCTAGGACTATACCTGAAGTTCTGCCAGAGGCCCTGTACTGCCTCCCGTATTCCTGTAGATCTACTAACATTGTGAAAATCACTCAGCCAACTTCAGAAGCTGAGCCACAGCTCACTCAAGCCTTGCGGGCAGCAGACAGGAGCCAAAGCAATCTTTCTTCATCTGCAGTGGAATTACCACCAGGCGTGGTCGCTCTGCCTAGTGAGCAGGCCCATCCTACCCCCTTAGATTCCCCTATCCCTCTATTAAGCATATGACGAGCACAGGCCATTTACCATCCTCTGGCCTGGGTAATAGGAGAATGTCTCAAGCCATATTTTCAGAATGTCTGTTCTCAGATGAGTTGTGCAGTGGTCCAGGTCTTGACTGACCTCTGTATCCTTTATCCTTTACTATAAGGTGGACCGCAAATGCCTTATATGTGCCTTTGGACCTTTGACAACTTGACTTTGTGGTAGTAATTCATCGTAACCCCATTTATCAATTATTGATGTTTATTCCAGGCTGACCACCAAGACTTCTTTACATCCTTTTGATACAACCCTCCAAAGTCCCAGGGAGCGTCTGCTGAACCCAACTAGGGGACAGTGATAGACTGGCCAGAGAATTGTCAAACAAAGACTTTGCTAAAATTCTTTTATTAACCACTGGAAGTGTGGGACAAAGTGAGCAGATGGTAACCAGAGTATGAGTGTGATAGTGGGACAGAGGAAGTGTAAGAAAGGGGCAGAGAGAGATAGTAAGAGGGACAGAGCACGGAAGAAAGGGGGCAACAGGAGCAGGTGAGAGACAAAGTGAGTGGAAGAGAGTAAACAACTGGAAAAGAGGGACATAGCAAGATGAACAGAGGGGAACACACGAACAACTGCAGAGAGAACATGATGGATGGATGCAATGATACTATGCTGGGGGAAATAGGTGGCGGTGAATCAAAAGTAGCACAGGTAGGAAAAGAAGGAACTGAAGAGGAAGAGAAAGTGAAAGATAAAAAGCATGAGGAAGAAATGCAGTCACCACTCTCTACCCCTTCCCTCCGCCATTCATCTCCACTCAGCCTCTTTCTTACCTCCAAAATGCAGTTCCACTTTATCCCCCTCTTTCCACTATTCTTCCCCTGCAGATCTCCCCTGTCACCCCTGTGGGTTTACGAAACCTCTGCTGTGCTCTTTCTCTCAAAGAAGGAGAGATTTACAGGGGCTCTGAGCTACAAAATTGTTCTTTCCTCACCTATAAAAATATTCTCTGGTATTCTGTTAAGGTGAGGTCTCTCTTAATACCTGACCGGGGGGGGAACGTGTCTAGGCAACACATGCTTCACAGCAGAGATAAACAAAACAGGTCTAGTTCAGTTCTTTTTTTCTTCAGTGGCCAGCATGCCAGCCGCATGAGTCATCCCAAGCGATTCCTGTTAATCTGATAAGCAAAGAACCTTAAAGTGAGGTACTGGTGCTGAATATTCGACACTCATCAAATGCTAGGCATGGGAGTGTATAGCAACATTCAGTCCAGGTATCCAAGCCTAGCTGCCATGCACATTTACACACATAGAGTCAGTAGTGCAATGCAAAATGATGACCCTTTGCAGTATGTGACGAGTTGTCCTTCAGTCTCCCATACCTCGCAGAAATAAACTGGTTAGGACTGAGTAGAGGGCCCAGAACGGTTGGGGGCCCACTGAAGTGTTGGCCCTCCTCTGCTCGTATCGGCCTGTGTTACCCACTGCAGGGGTAAAGAAAAATATAATGTTAAAGTCTAGGCCCATTTACACAATTTCTTCAGATGGGAGGGGTCTTTCTAGAAGAGTGAGCGGTGTAAGGGGAAAATCACAAATTTGCATCTCACTACAGAGCAACCAATGTGGCAACACATTAATCCACTCCACTCTTTGATCTGAGTTTAGTAGGTTTTAATGATAAATTTAGAAACAAATAGATGTAGATCAATCTCAGCAAAATAACATAAAAGTACAGAAAAATCAGAATAAGTCCAAATCTCCTTAAGAGATGTACCCTATATAGTACAAAGCAAATGACTAAGTCTAAGATAATGGCGCAGACACTCATGAAGAAGAAATGAAGGTTGAAGTGCATCAGATTATTTTCTTTAGCAAGCATGAGCAAACTAACTTTCCCTGCACTACCTCAACAAGAGAAACCTAACTAAATCATTTGGGTCAAGATCTATGTTCCCTCTAATTTATTTTCTCTATGTGCCGCAATAAAGGTGCTTCGTGCACTGCAGCTAAGGCTGCGTGCACTGAAGGTAAGCAAAAACTTAATATACAAGCATGTGCGGTGTGCAAGCTAGCAAAATCAGTGGCATAGTAAAGGGTACCATGGGCCCTAATGCAAATCAGTAAAAAAAGAACACCCCCACACACACCTCTGGGTTGGTATTAAAAGACACCCATTACTGGAGCACAGAGGGCTCCTTGCACCCCTGGGTATGGGTGCCACTGCATCTTGTGTCCTAATCATTCTACCTATAATTCCTCTCTATTTGCTATCTCCATGCCACTATTATCTCCTTCTCGCACCTTTTCTTATCTCTGTCCACTTCCACTTGATCTCCTAGCTTGTCCTTGTGAGAAGTTGGCCTGGTATATGCTGTCCACTAGTTATAGTGGGCACCTTGCACCAGTCCAAACGACCCTTATTGATGATAGGTTTAAAGACAACCTTTATTGAAAGCTATCCTAGTGGTAGCTGTGGAGAGCAGCCTTCAGGCTAAGTCTTGAAGGAATGTAAAGCAGCTTGGTTTACCAGATTATAACCTCTTGAATGACCAAATGAAAGGAGAACCACACAAGGTATATATATAAAATATATGTATTTATTTCTAAACACTAACTACTAATCTCTTTATGAGATTAGAGTCCAAGATACACAATATCACAGTATTAAAACGACAGTAAATAGCACAATATACAATGGGCCCCAGGGGGGGACCAAACCATATATTAAGAAAGTGGTATATGAACCACGACTTGACTAGACACAGTGCCTAGAGCACGTAGAATCGCTGGGACCCCAAGGAACCACCCAAGGTAGTGACACAGGAGACCCACGGGGGACGTGTGCAGTATGAGAACACAGCCGCGAGCGCCGTAGGATTCTATGAGGAAAGTTGCGGTTGGAATTTTAAAGCAAAAGGACACTTAGAAGAGGACTTTGAGCAAACCCCTTTAGACTTAAGGGGTTCTAGGGCCAACACTCACACGAGCACCGTAGTACTCGAGTTACCTCACCCAGGGGCGCCGGGTGCATAGGTGTCAAAGGGTGTCGGGAATCGTCGTTGATTTCAATGGCGATCTGCTGCAAAGTGCTGCTGCCCTGAAGGAGGAAAGTGTCCGGTGTGATCCAAGCCTGGATCGAAGATGTGAAGAACCTGAAAGCAGAGGGGACAGAGTCTGGGTCACTAGCCAGTGACCAGGAGCGGAGCAATCCAATGCCCACCAATGTTGGGTGCTTCAGGTGCGAAGAGGTGAAGCTTGACTCTGCAGCCACGGGGTCCTGGAGACATCAAGGACAACCAGGAGCCGGATTCGAGCTGTCCCACAAAGGATGTCGAGTGCTGGGGTGTCGGTGCTTGGATTGAACACAACAAGCCTTGGCAACAGCAACCCACGCAGGAAGAGAAAAGATGCTTCTGTGCAGACCAGCAAGGTCCTGGGGACTCCCCAAGCATTGGAGAGTCAGGGCACGTCTGGAGCAACCAGGGAAGCCCAATAAAAGTTAGAGTTGCCTTCTTGGGGACCCACAGGTCAACTGACCAGGGATCGCGAACGGACCTCAAGTGGAATCACAAAATGGCGGCTCACGGAATACTCGTTGAGTGTAGGCCTGCAATCTTCAGTGTGATGACTGCTTGGGGTCAGGGCTACAAGTAACCGAAAGCTCAGCCTCAGGGGTTGCCGGAAAGCTGATGCTTCTGCAAATGGAGGCGGTGCCCAGGGGTTCGGGTTGCACGGTCACCACGAGGGTTACGGGCCTCAGACTTGCTGTGGGCACAGATCAACCTCTAAGACCTCGGAAAACCCACCTCCTGAGTGGCAATATTCTTCAGAGTCCGTCGGAGCTTCGGAGATGCCAACTGGTCAGTTGCGTTAAAGGTGCCTGCCTTGCAGGGGAGTAACTCCTTTACTCCAAGGGAGATTCTTCAGTCATCCAGCGTAGTGTAGATCGTCGAAGTACTTGGTTTCTGTGTCAGAGTTTAGTCCAGGTGTAATCTAAAGTCCTGTATTCAGGGGTTCCTACTTTATACCCAAGGAAGGGGTGGGACAAACCTATGGGAGGGTCAGGAAAGAGCGGTGGCTACACCCATTTCCTTTGTCCAGTTTCGCACCAGAGCAGGGGCTGTGTGCCCCTACAACCGGTTTGAGCTGGACTATGCACAGGGACACCAAATGTGCCCCCAGTGCAGACTTCCAAGCACTCTTGGAGTGCACCCACCCAGCCCCAATACACTAAAGCCTGTCTGGGAGGTGGTCACACCTCCCTTTGACAGGAAACCTATTGTCCAGGCCTCCCCTGCCGGAGTTTCGTCCAGCGGCAGGAGGGCAGACTCGTGTCTGTGGCATCCATTTTGTGATGCCAGGGTTCTGTTAAGCTGGTACCGGGTGTACCGGTGGTGCCATGTTTCTCCCTCTAGTAGGGTGGAATCATACCTCCCACCCCAGTTACTGGAGTGGAGGTATGATTCCAAGGTGTTTGACACCAAACACGACATGTTTCCATGCAGCCATTCTCGAGTTAGCATTTACCGCGAGGTTATAATGCACTTAAGAGTATATGGTCTGGCTGCATCACAAACAACCCCGGAATGAAGATTCCGAAAGCTGCAGAGTGGCTCTGCTCATGCATGAGCACCCTGTCACATGAAACCCAGCACCCTGCCTTCAGGATTGTTAAGGCCTGCCATAGGGGTGACTGATAGGTTTACATGTGCAGTGATATGGAGAGATATAGGGAACCTATATCTCAGTAAGGGGTGCATACACCACCTTACACAGGCTGCTGTAGCAGACCTGTTGTGTCATTTTGGATGGCCTCTCAGGGGTGGCATAATACATGCTGCAGCCCCTGGGAGGCCTCTGGGGTACCTATGCCCTGGGTACATAGTATACCATATACTAGGGACTTATAAGGGTACCCCAGAATCCAATCTGCAGTGTACCTAAAGTACATGCAATCAATTTAAGGGGATAGCAGATAGGCTGGGGTCCTGAATAGCAGGATCACAGCCAAACTAAGTCAAAAACCAGCAAAACACCAGGAAAAAAGTGGGGGCAACCATGCAGTCAGATTCCACCTTCCTACAGTCCTTACCACCTTCCTCCCTTTTTTTAGCTTTTTATCTCTCCTTGCTCTTCCTTACAATCCCACTTCTCATCCTCTATTTCTGCTCTGCTCCACTTTTCCCTCATTCTGTCTCCTCTCTTCAATCTATGTCCTACTCTTCTCTCTCCCCACAAAGTCTCTAATCTCCCTGCTATCGCTCATTCCACCCTTACTCTGTCAAATCTATATCATGACTATGCTTCTCTCTCATCTTTTTCCTCTCCTTGTCTCCGACCTCCTTGTATGCCACCTCTTGGTCCACCTATCCCCTTTAGTTTGTTTTATCATCCTTTCCATCTTTCTTTCCCTACCCTTTTCCTTTCCTTTCTATGTTTCACTCCCCTTTCTTTCTTTTCCTCTCCCTTTCTTTCGATCTCACTTCCATATCTCATCCTCTCCATATATGTTTCCTTTTCTCTCTACACTCAAATCTACCCTCTACCTTACCCTCCCAAATCGTCTTTCCTCTCCATCTCATCTATTATTTCTGTCCTTTCTACTTTTCTAATTTCCTATCCAGTACCTTTTCTTACTTTCCAATCCCCGTTCTCTTCCAATCCAAAACCTGTCTACAGAAATTTGGCATGCTCAATGCCAGACGCAAATCATTTTTGTCTCATGCTTCAGTGGCCCCTTCTCTGTGGCATCTTCATTGCCTTCTGATTTTTCACAGTAAAGCAACATTTGCTCTACATTGGTCATTTGGTACTTGCAGTAAGAACACAAATTGTCCTCATAATATTGACAAGTACTGTTTAGAGATTCTGATCCAGATTTATTAACGCTTTGTTTGCATCACAAAAGTGACATAAACCCAGCACCTAATGTTGTGGTTAGATTTACTTTCCAATCACATCATGATTTGTGTAGGAAAGTTTTCCACAGTAACGCAAAGTAGCACTATGCCCTAAATTGTGCTACTTTGCATCGGGAGGGGGGCATACCATGCAACCACCCATGGGTTTTGAGGCAAATCCCTTAAAAAATAAGGACAGTATAGGACACTCTAGAACTTCAGGACATGGGATAATTTGTGTCTAGATTTGTGACTGGATTCAGACCCGAGATTACCATGATGATTCAGAAGAATCTAATCTGCTGGCAGAACAAGTCTGTCCACAAAATTCAACAATATGCAAAGTACTGCTGTGATAACATTGAAATGAAGCACAAAAAGCTGAAAGAGAAGTTGGTGGTAGCACAGATGAATGCGGCTCAAAGGAGTCAGGGACAGTCTTATATAGGGAACGCTACCCCTATACAGTAGAAACAAAATGAGACAAAACATTCCATAGCAAAGGCTGAACATACACGAAACATGAGATTACAACGTGAGCTTGCACTTAAACAGAGGACGTTAGGCTAAGATGAAATAACACATAAAGTTAAGCTAACATACACATTACGCACTTTAACTGTCAACTTTGTCTAGTGCATCTTATTACAAATATGTGCCCATTTCTACGAAATCTATGCAACCTTTCATAATCATGAATATAATGCAACAACTACGAAAATGTCATTATAGTTTCAGCTCCACATGATTAACTCGGTTTATTCATATGAGTTTGTCAAATGCTAGTTGCACACATCCTAGTTAAATATTTCACACTAAGATGCTTCATGGTAATTTCTCCTGTCACGTTAATATGTAAAAGGTCACATAACTTTATTAATCACGTTCTAAACATATATATATATTTTGAATGAAGTACTTTCAGTATGCAATACTCCACTTCTTTTAGTACATTAATTACAACAGAATATATTTGAGTGCTGGCTATGCTTGAGTATGATGCACTCCTACATTATCTCGGATGGGATCAAAATTAGATTTCTTCATGCCAGCAACTTCCCAGGCATTCTTTTGATTGTTTAGTCCTGATGATGATCCCATAACCGTTGTTGGGGATTGAAACGCCGTCGACAACCACGTCTTAAACTCCAACCTTCATTTGATACTTATGTGGAGTATAAGATGCTTTTGTTATTGTGACTATTGTAATTTCGTATTGTTTTGGTTGTGTAGCTATTCATGTCCCTGTGTCAATGGCGTAGCTAGACCTTTTGACACCTGTGTCGTTTGCTGCCCCGCAACAACTGCAGGTGAGAGTGGGGTTTGCGACAGTCCCTGCGTTTGCTGCTCACGACGGCAGCAGGTAAGAACAGGGGGGGTGGGTCCCCCGCCCCCAAAACTCGTGCCACCCGGGGCTGACCGCCCACCCCCTTGCTACGCCACTGCCCTGTGTTGAGCGCAAGATGCTCTCTCGGCTGCGTGGAAACTTTTCTAGTTGTTATTTTTAACTAGCTCTGTCCCAAGAGTTCAGGTCTGCTGGATTAAAATCCAAAACCTCTCTATCCTAATCAGAGCACCGTAGAGGTATGGGTTTTTATCACTTTGTAGGTTATTGAGAAAGAAAATAAAAATGTTAACAAATTGCTAAAAGTACATTACGCCAGCACAAGGACAAGCCTAGCAGTGCAATGTTTTTAAATACAATAGCGCAATATTATGGATTTATTAAAAAACCAGGTAGACCGGAGGTATTTATTTACATTCCAGTGGCAAGCAGTCATCGAGGAGCAATTCATCTAAATGATTTATAAACGCATGTAAATAACTAACGACACTTACACAAGAACTGGTGGAATTTTCAGAGTAAGTTAAACACTAAAGGCAGGTGTATTGCCAGATTCTGATCGAAGCCTGACCTTGTGGAGTGGTGCACTCTGACTTTTTTAGGCACAGTGAAGCATCCGCACCTAAAACTTGAAGTTACTGACTGTCAATGTATGGCAGCGGATCCCATATGTCGTTCTCGGGGCGTTTTCACCGACTCGCAGCACCCCCGCACCTTCTCCAGTCAGCCTCAGCATATTACCATGCTGAGCTTCTCAAATAATTCCCCGTTGCGCCGGGAAGAGCCGCTAATCACGACCCTCACCCAGCCCCCTCCCTCCATATTCATCAGCAGCACTGAACGCCCGACTGGTTGCAGACACTCTTTTCCCTACCCTGAGCTAGCAGCAATGAGGGAACCAGGACAGCATCATTCCGTGACTCGACGGGCAACTCCCCCCACTGAGACGATCGGCGCTACTTTGGCGAACTCGGGGAAGGAAGTTGGTAGCCGCGGCGTACGTGTGACGCAGGAGCTTAATCACCCGGAGCTGCAGCATTATTTTTAATACCCACACACAAATTGAGCGAGCGCGCAGTTCAGCCACGGTGCATTCCAAGATGCCTCGCGGAAAAAAAAGGTTTTAAATGCATAAATGAATGCACGTCCCTCGGCAGAGAAAGAGGACCAGCAAATTCAAGATGAAATGTTCAAAACAGCCCGTCCCGTTTTTTCCCCACTGTATTTATCGTACCGCGGTTTTGCAATTTGCAGTTTTGGTATGGGAAACTTGTTCTTAACAAGCACTGGCAAAGCCTAAAAGTTGGACATTCACTGCCAGTTTTTGCGCTGCCAAGGCTTGTTCTGCTCAGTCATGTTTTTTGTGCACCTTTATTTTTGGGTATTCTGCTAGTCCCTTACCATTATAAAAGAAGAGGATGTGGTCTCACGGCCAGAGCTGCCGATTTTGGAGCTGGGAAACCAAGGTTCTAGCTTCGGGGTCGACTCCACATCCTGTGATTCTGGGCAAATCACTTAATCTCCCCATGCCTACCAAAAAACAAGCCCAATCCTCTGTAAAACAAAGCCCAAAACCAAACTAACATCCTACTAAAAAAAAGCCCAAATGACGGTTGACAGCAAACATTGCTAAAAGCCTAAAAAATATAACCACGAAGAGGGAGGCATGGCGAAAGAAGTACCCCCAATACAACTGTGGAATTAGGAGGAGGTGGGAGGGAGGAAAACTATATTTAAATGTAATCAGCTATGGTGCCGAAACTACACACAGGCAAACAGAAACAGAGCAGGAAACAAAGAAATAA
>CAWUFW010034937.1:0-10613 GCA_963921515.1 Calotriton arnoldi | reverse complement strand
AGTTGAGACCTGGTCGAAATTTTTCAGTAATTTCATACCTAAATTCAGAGCAGGCTCTGCCCCGTATTCGTTTTGAATTTGTTTCAGGACATCAGGTATTACCGCAATTGACGGAAAGCCATGTGTTTTAGTATAGATGGCAGCAAAGACTGAGCCCCAAGTGGTGCAGTCTTCCAGTTGTGGTGTGATCCCCATTGGTAAACTGATTGTTAGGATTCTGTGTTTCTCATACGGGCTAGTATTTGGAAATACTGCTTCGATTTGAGTAATTTTTGAGCTAACCAGAATGGAATTTGTTCACGTTTTGTGGGCATTTTACCCATGACTGCATATAGAGTCTGTGGTGTAATTTGTAGTGCAGTCCCCGGTTGAGGGGTCTGATTTGGAATGGTTAATGGTGGTTGGACTGTGAAAGTCTGCATGACATATTGGACCAATTGTCTGTAGATTTTTATTAACTCTGTAAGTTGAGTAAGTAACTCCTGATCTGACATTATATTCAGTTCTGGATGAGGTGTGTAGCCGGCTAGAATCGGCCATGTTGCTCCTGGTCTACCTAGTGGACCGAGCCTGGTAATGTTTCTGTGATGTTTTAGGGCGCCTTTAAACCAGAGCTGATGCTCCTGGTATGTTAGTGGAATTTCAATATCCTCGAAAGGAATATATTCCTCTAGTGGATCATCTTCTTTGTAGAAGTGAAACAGTTTTGTAACTGGATTGGATTCAGGAAATATTGCCCATGAATAGAATACCTCTGTCTGAAATGATTCGTGTGCCTCTATCACGAAAACTGCTCTACCGCCTCTTGGTGGTAGGCCATGTTTTATAAGTTTTAGAGTGATGGCTCTTCTTAAGTTTGGAGGGATGTCTATAACACCCTCCTCGGTTCCATCTTAAACCTGTAATGTTTAAAGCTCTTAAAGCTGGGTGACCCGCAACTTCATCGTTGTCGGAGTCAGGCATTTTGTTTTTTGAAAAATGTAGAACAAGTTTCAAGGAAACAAAGATAAGGTGCACAATATTTTAGAACACTGTATCCTTCAACGTTGAGCAAAAAAAACAGCTAATATATAGGGTGCTTCCCTATGTAGACGTGGCGGATACTTAACCCTGCCCACTCCAGACGTCTTTTGGAGTATATGGGTAGGGGTCTCTGAGAGAAAAGGCACGGCTGAGTTACTCAGTATCTAACGTTAAATTACCGCCTTACCAAACCGTTGGGCGCCATGTAGTGTAGCTCCTATTTCCCTAATAGGCTCTGCGCATTGGAATAATATACCCTATAGGTTTGACATAGGACTAAGGTCAATATGTCCCTATCGAGTATATTAAACTTAATTACTTGTGCCAGCTAGCTCAGAGGCCACTAGAAACTCCTTGATAAACAAGAAGGGAGTAGTTTCTGGCAGCCGCAAAACATGACAACTTTGTTTCCCTTTTAGAATCAGAATGTGTCCCAGAGTCGTGGAAACAATAGATAACCGTTTCACTCAGCTCAATCGTGCATGCTTAGTTTTCCTCAAAGTTACACAGGAAGAATAGACGGGCGTTTCAATAAAAGATTTATTGAACAGTCTTGTTTCTCGTGTAAGTAATATGTGCTGTTATGATCACAAGACAATATGCAAGATAAATAATGTACAGCGTAAGCAGTAGAAATAAATAATACTGCGCTAGCATAATCTTTAGTAGATATTAATTTAAATAAATAACATAGACTAAAATGCGAGTACTCATACGATGCGTTCCTAAGCTAGTTCTACCCCAATGTACCTAACCTAACCTAGGTGTAGGGAGAGGTATGAAGTAGGTGGAGTATTCCTTACTATGGTATACTAAGAGTATGTTACGCCTAGTATGCCTAGTATGCCAAGAGTCCCTCTAGGTTTCTAGTCAGCTCCATACCTTAAGAATGAGAGAGGTGGGAATCTCTTGCCAGACTCGAACTCCAACACCCCGCGAGGGAAGTCAGATCACTGGAAGCAGGACTCTCTGCGTGCAGGGATGACAGCGTCTTCTCACTGCGTCAGGCCGGGAAACGGGCTCCTCTGAAGTCGAGGTCTCCTCTGATTTACAAGGGCTAGGGAAGGTATATTTATTCCTGAGGGGTACCTCAGAATGTTAGCATTGACGTGAATCGGACAGCGGAAGACGTCAGGAATGAACCCTCAAGGTATAACGGTTCATGCACAATAGATGAGTCCTTGAAGAAATCAATAGTCCTGTGCTAGGAAACTCCCGAAGCCTAAGGGTCTGTTCTTCAAGAACTCGTTGTGACGTTAGGGTGGACGGATGTCGGAGACCATGCCTGTATTTGGAGTGCACGGTTTAATGCCTAAATAAGGACTGGGATTTTATGCCTATATAAGGGCAGGGCGAATTGTGCCTATATAAGAACATGATACAGGAAAACCCATGTACGGACACCCAAAGAGGAATACAACAACATATCACAACAAAAATATCGATATGCATAATATCGACAACACAAACATTGATAAAATACATATAAACTATACCAAAAAATAACATTTAAACATAAAAATAAACTATTTTCAATAATATAAACAAATAACATATATCAAACATTAAAAACAAACACAAAAAAATTACAAAATTAATAAAACTAAAACACAAACAAATACACTTAAAAATCAAAAACAAATAAATAAACAAACACTACAACATAAAAAAATCACAACTATCAAAAATATCAAACGTGTATATATATATATTACATATAATAAAAAAAATTTTTTATTAATGCATACATTTTAATTATATTACTAAACAAAATAAAAACAAACATTAAATAAACATAATTAACATTAAACAAATTAAATTATAAATGCCAAAAATTCAAAAAAGCTATCTCAACCAATACATTTAACCTACACCAACACAAACCAATAGAAAACTCTAACTAATTAAATAAACACTATAAAAGCAATCAATTAATTAAAACAAAATTTACCGTGAAACGGACAAACACTACAGAAGCACAAAACATTGCGAGACAGAAAGCAGAACAAAAAAGATTTACACAAACAACTAATCAGGAAAACTCTCATTAATGGCAAGAATAAAACTTTTTAAATAAATAAATAAAATTAGCTTAAAATGAAAAAATATATAAACAAATTAACTAAACGTTTAGTCTGTGAAATATAAAAGAAAACATATTCAACTTCACTAAAACTCCACCTAGAAAATTCAAAACAAAGATTTACTTCCACATTAACGAAAAATACACACCAAAGTAAGTATATATCTCAACAAACAGAGTTAACTGATGAAAACTAAAAAAATTATGAAAAAAGCAAAATATAACTAACAAATATTTTTATTTTAATAGCTTCTACAAACTTCAACAAAACAACATCAACGAAATAAACTACATCAACTAAAAATAGTCAGTATTTTTTTTTACAACTAAATAAAAATAGAGACGAAATAAACAAACTAAGGGGCCCATTAGGATGTCGGGCGGAAGCACTACCGCCGTGCTGTCGGAGGCAAAACCCACCAGTTACCGTCCGCCCGCCGCGGCCCACACACCCGCCCAATTAGGATGTGCAAAATCAGCCAAACACCGCCCGTAAGCCCGCGACGCCGCCCGCCATCAAAGTGCGCACGTACACGTAGCGGCGCCAGCCAATGGAGGCACACCGTCCGACGAAATCACGTACCGCCCGGCGTACAAATTAGGATGCCGCAAACAAACAGCTCCCCCAACTAAGAGACACCGCACAAGATTCCAAGGCGGAAACTCGACCGCTCGAGTACGGACACCAAAAAGGCGGCCCACCCCAACATGAATCCTGCACTCCAGGCCATCCCCATGCTGTACCTGATGCAGCACCTAGGAGTCAACGCGTCGCGGCGACGCAGGTAGGCAGACACACAACAAGGGCACGCAAACACCGCACACAGTGCAAGGGCGGAAAAACTGTACATGGCCCCCAGACACCCCTGTGTGGACAGGACACATCCACCACTGCACCCACAAATGTCACACCGGGCAAAACGAAACAACTCGCAACAACCGGGCACACACTACCCGGGACCAAGAACTGACGTCCCCGTCACGGCAACGCAGCGCAGCGGCGATGACACAGCTACACATGCGCACAACGCAGAGGCCAACTACAGCGCCATGCATGGGCCGCACACAAATAACACAGGCACACAACTACACACACCACACACCAGCCCCACCCTGAACGCACATGTCACGTGGCATTCCTGCATGAGTCATGTCCCCAACCGGCAACTCACAGGTGCCAACATGACGCCACACAAGTGTACCCAACAGGGCAGTGACGTCACGCCAAAATAGGATACACCCTTGTGTGCATAACATGGCGAAGCACACAGCGGCTGCGACATCACGCCGCAGAATATGTACCTCATCCGCAAAGGCACGCCAGTACCATACAAAAATACTAATACCATCCTGCACCCAATACCAATACATGCAATACGTAACATGAAAAAACCCGGGTGCCTGACAACAGGTGTTACCAATTACAACACACACACACAAGGCCCAACGTATAGCGGAAACGCAGCGTGCCGCCCACACACGGGAAAGCAGATAGCACTGAATGGCCTTCCATTCCCACTCTGAAACCACATTTCGACAAAACAAGCCGGAGAATACAGCCATTGTCCCAACAACAAGCCAAACAGAGGCATGCCGAGAAACAGTCCAATGTGCAGATAGCGCACAACATGAAAGAAATCTCTGACCACAAAAAAGAAATAAGACCACTCCTCCATGTGGTTCACATGCAAGTAATCTGGAAGGAGTCAGACACCACTGACCTTGACCATTCATAGAAGCATGTGGGATGAGGACCTGTGTCCTCCGCACAAGCTACTATAACCCAAACCCTGCCTCCGTACCACTATTCCAGATTTCCCAGCATCGTCGGAGGGTGCACTCTGCTGACTGCACAGCCGGCTGGAGCACGCCATCACATCGCCCTGTAGCAAAATGGCAGTCGCACCACACCTACCCAACTACGCAGGACAGATGCAGCTCTACATGGACAGCCTGCTACAGATAGTGGGCTGTGAAAACCTGGCCATGCTGAACGTAAGTTACCGAGTAACTTACCGCATCGCAATGTTCAGCTGCGTCATCCCCGTCTTCTACTGTCGGAGGTGTCCCTTCCACTGTCCTGTGGATTTATGTCTCTCCAACCCGGCATGTCCAAAGGCGGACCTGGTACAACTGTTCGCCCCCTGGACGCACACGACAGGATCTGTTCAGTCTATGGGGGCATGGCGTATGTGGCTGCAATCGGACACACACTGCAATGGGACATGTGTGCCTCCACACAACGGATTCTGGATCACAGTTTCATCGAATGTCATCCAACATGTCCCATCAGGCTCCTACAAGGGACAACTTACGATGAACACATTGACGGCCACCATCCGCTTCATTGGATGGCATCCATGTATAACACCAATGCCATGGAAGCCCTGCTGGAAGGTATCGCATACCTGACAACTTGTCAATTCGTCGGGCCCTGACGCAATACCCCCAATTGAGCAATGATGTTCAACACCGTACCTATGCTTTGCTTTCGCACGGACTGGGCAGTTACCTGTACAACAACTATACCATACAACCTGCAACAAACACCACATTATCAACTCCACTGCCATGACATCTGACATTTTCGGGACATTCTCTCTGTTCCTCACCACATCCAATATCTCTGCATGAACAGGGGAGGCAGAGGTATGGGACATGTGTACAGTAACCACATGGACAATACTGCATGAACAACCATGCTATAATATGTATCCTGCGCACATGAACATATGCACCGGTCAGTGCACACTAATCTGTCAGCTGTATCACGTGAGAACTGTCACCTCACCTTTGTCTGTACTTCCGTGCCAGGACTTTTGCATGGACAACAAATGCATCCCCCAACAACATGACCCCAGTGAATGTGACATGTTCAGTAGCCACCACATGGCAACAACTAGTGACACGCTGCTGCATGCACGTAGGCTCATGCTCTGATGTCACCCCTCACGCACGTGTGTCGGAGTAACTACTGTAGTAAACCTGTACCATGGAACTGAGATGTACTGTACCTATGATGTCAAGCTGTCTCGTAGGCAAAATGATTACTGTCTGTGTCAAAGTCGAGAGCTCCTCAGTAACTAGCAAATGTACATTAGCATAGCAAGGGCAAGGCAGTTGTAACTCTGAAACCCTCATTCCACAGTCAACAACTAATCACATCTACCCCTAACCCCTTTTGTATGTGTAATCATGCTAAGTAGATCCTCCACATGCATTTCGCTGCCAGTAGTGTCCACTATACTGCATCACAGAGGACGTAAGTCCAAATACATGGCTTGAAGCAAAAATGTGACTCCGCTGAATCATTTCACAAACACAAGTACGAATGAGAGAGGATGAGAGTGTGTGAAGTACACGACAGTCGTGAGATGACCATGTAGTCCACTGTCACTGGATGTCAACGCAAATGAGTATCCGCAACAGTGGCCACAGTGCAATACCACAGCTCCTGGAGTAGGACTTGTCAGACTCTGAAGGTGCCTGAAAGATCATCACATCAACACTGACGGCCTGGTCAATACAAAGCACAGTCCTACACATGTCTACAATTTCCCACACAGTCTGACCACACACTCAGCAACCAAAAGTAGGAGCCACGCAAAAGCATGCCACAGCAATGCCTGTCAAAACACACACACGACATCAGTTTGGGTGGGCAGCACTGCACAATGAGTAAGAACTGCAGAAAATCTGACATGCACAATTGAACTAGGCACAATCTTGACAGTGACACACCCTGCACACACACAACGTCTGAACCATAACAAGTAGGAGTCATCCTGAACTGCAAGGACACACCAACACACTGCATTCCGTGCAACATACAACTCACACATCTCATCATATACACAGACCTCAACACGGTTACAAACATCCACCATGGGCCTGGGAAACATATGTGTGTAGTCGACATGGCCACAACACACACACACACCAACGCCACCCCAAACTCACACCACCCACACCACCCACCACCACCTCCCAAATGCACACATTGAGAGTAGGCCATGTGCCCAGGCACAATGCACATCACAAGACTAACATACACCTACACCGCTGGCCACACAGCAAGTAAGCTCACACATTCCCGCATACTCAGCGCATGCTGCCAGTCCACCTGTGGCTAGACTCACACCCTCTGCATTGCATGCACGCAAACATGACACGGTCACAGATTACATCGACAGGCGGCATAACTCATCAACCCCAGGGACAGTGCCCAGTTCGATGTGCCGAGTAGTGACACGTAGTGCCGCGGATGCAATGTGTGTTAGTGTGCCCTGCCATGGCCAGCCAACACTGCCATGGCAGTCACAATATCCATCACAGCCACCACTGTGTCAGAAGGAGATGTGTGAGTGTGCCTACCAATCTAACAGGATGCCAGTACGACTCGGTGCTGTGTGTGTGCTACGGGACAGTTGCAGGTCCGGCCCTGAGAGAGTAGCACAACTGTGGAAGACACACATGTGTCATGTGAAGTGGGAGTTACGCTTGGCCCAGGTGGGTGGGTGTGACGGGTAGGTGCGCACATGCAATGTTGAAACACACTGTGTTGGGAGGATTCGGGAGCACTAGTTTACTGCTGTCTTGGGCATTTGTAAAGACCACCTGTCTGGGGATGAATGTGAACACGTGTGTGCACAACAGGCGGCCACACGAAAGATGCTGCATCAGGTGTAGACGTCAGCCCACCCTCTGGGGACATGCTGGATACTGCTGTGCGTCCGCCAGGCCCTTGCCAAGGCACGCACATCCCCTGTCGACCAGGTGTACCCCCAACATTGTCCACCTGCACGGGCTATCCAGGGCACGGGATGGCAGTGGAGCATGGTGGGTGAGAGGTCATGGCGCGCTCCTCCTGGTCACATCACGCAGGCAACACATCCTCATTGTGCAGCATGGCACAAGTCAAATATAAGTAGTGGGGGACGCACACATCGCGCCCGGGAGTGACGTCACGGAAGGTGGCTCGCACCATCGCACTCATTGCCTATTTCCCCACACATGTTACATGCCATTGCAACAGAGAAGCCAGCGCGTGCACAAGCAGCTCCAAGCTCGCCCCAGAGAGGTCAAAGAGTGAATGTGTGGGTCCATCAGCTCAAGTTGGACGCGGCCTGGGCCGCTAGGGCAGCAACAGCCTCTGTGTGTTGCAGGTGGTGTATCCGGACTGCGGAGCCTGTCATGCATTGTCAATGTTGTCCAGGTCTCGAGTCGGGGTACCACGCAGGTGGACGGCATCCCGCCACTGATTATACCGCGAGACAGACAACTCGTTCAAATGGACCCACACACACACATACACTCTGGGGCCGATTCCGATCTCGGTCGGAGGCGTACCCAACACCATTCGGTCGGGAAAAAAGCCATGCGAAAGCCTGTTTCCCGACCGATCCAGTCATAGTACACCGAACGAGCAAGTACGATGCGCACAACAGCAAAAAATCCGGCCGAGCCGTACTCACCCAAACCAGGTCCTGTTCTCCGACCGAGGCGAATCCGGAAACGCCGAATCGAGTCGCACGGAAGGAAAAATGCAGGCCCGTCCGGCCGGGACAAGTACGATGCGCTTCCCGTACGCGCCGAACCCGTCGCTACGCACGGCACGTCAAAGCATCCGGGAGAGGCGCACATAAGCTCCGATTCGCACCACAACACGATCCACGGCTACGAGACGAACCACGGCACCGGCGAGGGCGAGGCGAAGTGGCGAGGACGACGCGAAGCAACGAGAAGGACGAACGACACGAACCAACCATGAATCCCTTCGTCCCGATCATACCAATATTCTACATCTACTACCGGAACAGGCACGGACGCGTACGGCGCAGAAGGTAAGCCAGACACCAACCACAAAACACATACAACACGTACACGACACATCACACACACACACGGGGATGCTGAATATACTTACACCAGCAACAGCAGCACCATAGGGGCGGGATGCCCATCACCAATGCCACATATGCACACAGGGGCCTGAATGCGCACCACCACCCCTACCCAGGGGGGCTGGATGCCTACCACTACTACCACCCTTAGCCAGGGGGCTGGATGCCTACCACTACTACCACCCTTAGCCAGGGGGCTTGATGCCTACCACTACTACCACCCTTAGCCAGGGGGCAGGATGCCTACCACTACTACCACCCTTAGCCAGGGGGGCTTGATGCCTACCACTACTACCACCCTTAGCCAGGGGGACTGGATGCCTACCACTACTACCACCCTTAGCCAGGGGGGCAGGATGCCTACCACTACTACCACCCTTAGCCAGGGGGGCTTGATGCCCACCACTACTACCACCCTTAGCCAGGGGGGCTGGATGCCTACCACTACTACCACCCTTAGCCAGGGGGCTTGATGCCTACCACTACTACCACCCTTAGCCAGGGGGGCAGGATGCCTACCACTACTACCACCCTTAGCCAGGGGGCAGGATGCCTACCACTACTACCACCCTTAGCCAGGGGGCTTGATGCCCACCACTACTACCACCCTTAGCCAGGGGGCTGGATGCCTACCACTACTACCACCCTTAGCCAGGGGGGCTTGATGCCTACCACTACTACCACCCTTAGCCAGGGGCTGGATGCCTACCACTACTACCACCCTTAGCCAGGGGGCTTGATGCCTACCACTACTACCACCCTTAGCCAGGGGGCTGGATGCCTACCACTACTACCACCCTTAGCCAGGGGGGCTGGATGCCTACCACTACTACCACCCTTAGCCAGGGGGCAGGATGCCTACCACTACTACCACCCTTAGCCAGGGGGGCAGGATGCCTACCACTACTACCACCCTTAGCCAGGGGGGCAGGATGCCTACCACTACTACCACCCTTAGCCAGGGGGGCAGGATGCCTACCACTACTACCACCCTTAGCCAGGGGGGCTTGATGCCTACCACTACTACCACCCTTAGCCAGGGGGCAGGATGCCTACCACTACTACCACCCTTAGCCAGGGGGCTGGATGCCTACCACTACTACCACCCTTAGCCAGGGGGCAGGATGCCTACCACTACTACCACCTTAGCCAGGGGGGCAGGATGCCTACCACTACTACCACCCTTAGCCAGGGGGCAGGATGCCTACCACTACTACCACCCTTAGCCAGGGGGCAGGATGCCTACCACTACTACCACCCTTAGCCAGGGGGCTTGATGCCCACCACTACTACCACCCTTAGCCAGGGGGGCTGGATGCCTACCACTACTACCACCCTTAGCCAGGGGGCTTGATGCCCACCACTACTACCACCCTTAGCCAGGGGGCTGGATGCCTACCACTACTACCACCCTTAGCCAGGGGGCTTGATGCCTACCACTACTACCACCCTTAGCCAGGGGGCTGGATGCCTACCACTACTACCACCCTTAGCCAGGGGGCTTGATGCCTACCACTACTACCACCCTTAGCCAGGGGGGCTGGATGCCTACCACTACTACCACCCTTAGCCAGGGGGGCTGGATGCCTACCACTACTACCACC
>CAWUFW010034936.1:0-10616 GCA_963921515.1 Calotriton arnoldi | reverse complement strand
CCTTCAACTCTGCAACAATGCTCGTTGAAGAGTCGGCGCTGCAGCAGCCAGCATGTACAGAAGTGTGAGTTGAGTAGCTGGGCCTCACTCAGGGTGGCCGAGCGGTTAAGGCGTTGATTCTAAGATCCAGTGGACATTTGTCCTATGCATGGGTTCGAGCCTCATTCCGTGGCTTCAGCGGGCGTGAGGAACGGCAGAGTGCTTTTTGAAAGCATTCTCTCCGCCTCCTTTCCTGCTCTGCCTCTTCTCGACAGTCCCCACTCAGTTCAGCTGTGGGTCTGCAGCGCTGCGCTCAGCATGGACGCCTCCCAAAGCAATGCAGTGCCTCTACAAACAAGAGCCTCTTACCCAGAGAAACACAATCCTTACATGCCTTTTCCGCACTGAAGGGAGCAGGCTATTTGCTTCCCGGGAGTACTGGGCTCCGCCCCCGGATTTCAGCTACTGCCTGCGATTTCTTCTGCCTTTATCGCCTTGCGTTTATCGGCCATACGAGCAGGCTCTGCATGAGTGATCTGGTAGCCGCGGATCAACGCGCAAAGGCTTGTCCTCAGCCTCGTAGTGGAGCAGACAGCCTTCTCCGCCTCTCCGCCGCCTCGCCCCGGACGGCTTCAAGCGTGGCGATGCCTCTCGACGGGCCACACCAATCTCTAGCCCATGCCCACACCCGTAGCGAGGGAAGACTCCGTGCCTCTCACTCTCCACGCTCGGTCGAACGTGTTCGCCCCGGAGGGGAGCTCCAGACGGCCCGCCAGGCAGAACTCGCCTGCGTTGGCTCGCAGCCCAAAGCCTGCGGCACCCACGATGCCACAGTAGTCAGACATGCAACAGACGCCACGGCCACCTCCCGCCGCCTGGCCGCTGCAGGCATGTTGCAGCTTCTCGCTTTTCACCTCAGAGCCGACCCCGCTTCAGCAAAGGCGGGTCGCTAGTGGGCCCAGGAGGCCACCTGCGCAGAAGTCCTGCGGTTCCCAGCCAAAGACCTTGCTCTCGCCAGCACGCCATATGGTATCAGAAGCCCGGGCCGCCAGCTGGCACGCATGGCTCGCCTCAAGAGCTTGGCACAGCGACCGGGCCGCGGGAAAGCAGCTTCCAAAGGGACCCTGCGGTCATCCATTTCCGAGTTGAGGATGCCAGGAAAACTGCACGTCAGAAAACAACCATTTCCGAGAAGCCTTCGCCCGCGTGGAAGGCAAGCTGCAGAGGGCAGGCCAGCATCTCTTTTCCTCGACCGGGAATGATCACAACAAGCCGGTGAGAAGGCCGGCCCGGTCCACTGTCAGACACCAGGAGCCACAGCCAGGCAACAAAAAGTTCACTGCTTCCTCCTCGAAAGCGACAAAAAGCCATGGGGCCGAAAGCGCTTATCGCCGAGCAAATGGTCATGAATCAGCATCCTGAAAATCCTCATGACAGCCACCAGACTGTCTGTCACTTTCCAAAGCACGAACGTTATCCGCCGCGTTACTGAATCGGGTCAGTACCAGCATTGCCGATGCCCGAAAACACAAGAGGGACACTATGGCTGCTGATGATGCGCACAGACAGCTGGCAACACCTCAGACCCGTCCAGCCATTCAGCTCTGCCGGCTGAAGAGCGCTTCGAGCTGAGCTTCTAGAAAGTGCAAGCGGATGAAGAGCGCTCAGCAGATGGCCTGAGCCGCCAAGCTAGGGCCTCCGTTACCTACCCGGCGATGCTGGTACACGCCCATCACACAGCACGCCGACTCGGGTCGGGGGATCGATAAAGACGAAGCCGAGGCCGGGGAAGCGCCACAGCCGGGGCACAGGGGACCCAGCCCTCTTCCTCCGCTGCCTCACAGGCAGGGCCGCCTTTTAAGCGACCCAATGAAGGCGCCGCGAGCGATCAGAGGCCAAATCACACATCCATACCCAGAGGGATCTTCCCGATCGAGGCTGTCGGCCGCGGCCGGCAAAGCCGCCGAATCCTAAGCCACGTAGCATCACAGGAGAGACTAGCCTTCTTTTGTGTGCCTGCTCATCTCCTTGCCGTGACACTCAACGCAAAGATTGCCCCAGTCCAAGGAGGAGGTAAGCTCATGTGTGTGTCATAGCAATTACCATTTAACGTCCTGCAAGCCTTTAACTCTCGCAATCGCCTGCTGCTGATAGTCGCTTTGCGTGCGAGCCGAGGCAAAGGGATAGCGTGCCAGCAAAGCGCCCATTACCAAGGGTCGGCCGCGGTTACGCGTGGACTTAAGATCCCACGACATTTGTCCGCAGGTCTCGAGTTCCCCCATTCTCGTAAGGGCTAGCGGTTGTGGAGAACGCGGAGGACTTGAAAGCGCTTACTCCTGCCCCTCCCTCCCTGCTCCTTCCTGAACGCCCTCACCAGTCTGTTGTGCACAGCCGTTACCTGCAACCAGCATGGATGCTTCCTGCAATGGCAGTGCCTCTTCACGCAGAGCCACTGACCCAGAAAGACACTCATGCCTTGCCACCAGTGAAGCGGATAGCATGCTGCCCCGGGCACATGGGCACTGCCCCCGAATTTGTTAACCGCCTCCGCGATTTTCCTCCCCTTTTTGATTCGCGCCTCGCAGGCTCTCTTCGCCAGCTGAGCGAGATTCAGCCGATGCAGTGCCCGCAGACCACACGCAAGGAGCCCCAGCTCTTCCGGGGAAAAATTGACGCGCGCTCGCGTCCGCCTCTCACATCCAATTGGTCAAGCATCTGATTTGGTCTCGCACCCCATGCCTCGCCTATACCACACCCTGTAGCATGAGGGTGATTCCATGCCTCATCTCCATGCACCGGATCGAAGGTACGGTCTGTCATCCAGGGGAGCCCAGATAGCCATCTTCGCCAGGCAGACTTCAGCACCCGCTAATTCAAAGCCCGCACATTCCAGACGTCAACAATGTGCATCAGTTCCATGTCCTGTCATACCTCCCTTACCACAGCCTGCTGGTTTCCACGCAGTCTGAAATTTTTTCTGCCCAGACTGACTTGTTTCAGCTCAGAGCTACTTGCCGGCAGTGGGTCGCAGATCATTCGGACATGCCATGCCGCCAGAAGACGATCCCCTGCACGCGATTCGGCGGTATCAGGAGCCACAAAGGAGCGCACCTGAATACAGGCTCGCCAAAGAGCATTTGCACAAGTTCTGCCGGCCAGCAGCAGCTCTGACGAACCCGCGAAATCATATTTGAGTTACATCAAGTGATTTTTTGCCAGAAAACTGTAAGCCAGAAAAACGAACTTCATTCGGAAGAAGCCTCGACCCGCGGCAAGGAACGCTTCAAGGGCAGCAGAAGGAGCCACCGCGAATCAACTTGCCGCCAAGGTGGAGAGTACGCCTAATCCGCCACGATCAGCAGACCGCAAACAGGTAAGTTCTCAAGGTCAGCCTGAAAGATACAGCCATGGGTAAAGGCTGATTCAACAGCAAATATGAATCGTGAACTTGAGCGCCTCATGATGTCACTCAGACCGTCTCGTCGCTTCAGCACAGCCGTTACCTTCTGCAGCTACTGAACCGGCAGCTCTTCGGCTACTGGCGGATGCTCCGGGAAAACAGCAGGAGGGAGTCATTCCAGCGGCGCATGATGGCGCACAGACAGCTGGAACACCTTTCAGAGCCTGTCTCGTCTGTCCAGCTCGCCGGAAGAAGACATGCTTGAGCGATTTCTACGGAGAGCGAGCAGAGCGTCAGCTGCGACGCAGACAGACATAGCAGGGTTCGCTACCACTGCCTTTCTGCGAGCCGGCACCGTACTACGCCACAGCGCTAGCGACTCGACTGGGGGATCGGCAAGATCGTCAGGCGGCCGGTCGGACAATGCGGGCAGCATTCCAAGCAGGACCCAGCCCTTTCCTGCTGCTTCGCGCGTAGCAGGCTTTCATGACCAGCTGATGCCGCGCCAGCAGACAAGTACAGACGATATCCAGTAGGGACCTTCCTCGACCGGAATCAATCCGGCCGGGCAACGAAAGCTGCCTGAATCCTGCACACTAAGGCACAGGCGAGATGCCAGTCCTGCTCGCCACTCTCTTGTTGATTGACGGTTCAACGGTAAGATCGCCACGGCAGTCCAGAAAGAGCAAAAGCCAGGTGCCACACAGCGTGCTTGTCATAAGCAATTAGCTTTGAACTGCCTTGCAAAAGCTCTCTTTGCACTCGGCAATCACTCTGTTGGATAGTTGGCTGGGAGCAGCCAGTCATGCGCGAGTTGAGCAAGCAGGCCAGGGTTCACCAGGGTGAGCCGAGCGGTAAGCGCTGGATTCTAAGACTCCAATCGGACATTCGTCCTGCGATAAGCCTCGAGCCCTCGTTCCGTGGTATCGCAGCGGTGGAGGAACGCGGATGCGCCTTTGAGAGCATTTTCTCCGCCTCCTTTCCTTCTCTGCCTCTTCTCGCAGTCGCCCACCAGTCAGCTGGGTCTCAGCGCTGTTCAACCAGCGTGACGCCTCAGCAATGCAGTGCCTCTACGAACAAGAGCCCCACCTAGAGAAGTACACTTTCATGTCTTTCCGCGACCGAAGTTGGAGCAGGCTACTTGCATCCCGGGAACATGGGCCTGCCCCCGAATTCCAGCATCCCGCCAGCAGGATTTCTCCTTTTTGACTTTGTCGCCTTGCGTTCTCCTTGCCGTACGAGCAGGATCTGCTGATGTAGGTGCCCGGATCAACGCGCAAAGGCTCGAACCCCAGCCTGCAGCAGATGGAGCAGAAGCCTTCACCGCCCTTCCGCCGCCACACTCGACCGCTTCCGAACCGGCGATGCACCTCGACGGGTCCCCCCACACCCATCTCTGCCCATGCCTCACACCCCCTGTGTGGCGAGCGGGTGACCTGTGTTCCTCACCTTCATGCTCGAACGGAAGGCACGGTTCGCGCCCTGGAGGCGAGCTCCAGATAGCCATCTCTTCGGCCGGTAGGCAGACCCCTTGCAGCAATCTGCCAAGCTCCAAAGCCTCGCATATCCCACGATGCCACAGGTCACTATGCAACCAGACAGCCCTCGGCCACGCCCTCCCGGCGCTGGCCTCTGCTGCTTCAGCCGTACGTGCAGCTCAGCTTTTTCTTACCCAGAGCCAGACTTCGCTTCATGCAGGCGGCAGGGACGCGAGTGCGTCCAGGTTGCCATTTGAGAGACAAAGCCTGCGCCCTGTCGAATGTTATCTGACTTCCTGCCGCACCTCACATGGTCAGGAGCTCTGTGCAGCGCGCGCACCTGGCATACAGGCCTCGCTTCCTAAGAGCTTTGCACATAGTGACTTCTCCCGCCGTGGAAAGCAGCTCTCAAAGGAACCTTGCGAAAAATCACATTTGGAGTTATACTGCGTGACGCTAGGAAAACTGTAAGTCAGAAAAACAATCTCATTTTGAGAAGCCCTGACCTGCGCGGCAGCGAAAAGCTTTCAAGCGTATAAGAAGGACTTTTCGCCTGGACTGAATTGTCCCGGTCGCCGCGGCAGTAGCGCCGATCCTGCAACCACTAGACCACCAGGGAGCCCAGCCAGGTAACAAAAGTTCACACTGCTCTCCCGAGTGACAAAGCTCATGGGGCTGGAAAGCATATTTTGTTCGACAGCAAACTATGAATCAGAACTTGAAAAATCCTCATGATGCCACCAGACTGTCTGTCACTTCAGGCACAGGCCATCCTTCTCGCTCGTGCTACTGAACCGACAAATTCCTGCACAACCGGGATGCCCGGAAAACACAAGAGGGACACCTAGTGGCTGCTGATGGCGCACAGACAGCTGGTACACCTTTTCAGACCTGTCTCGTTATTCAGCTTGCTGGAAGAATAAATTGCGCTTTGAGCGATTCAAGAGTGCAAGGAGAGAGTGGCGCAGATGCATACGCCATCAGCAGGGTTTTCCAGCAATCTACCTTTTCGGTGAGCTGGCATTGCACTTTACGCCCACAGTACCTGACTGGGTTGGGGACTGAGTGCGCACGAAGGCGCTGAGGCAATGGAGCAAAGCAACCTGGGGCACAGGGGACCCAGCCCCTTTCTCTGCTTTCGCTCTATAGGCAGGGTTGCCTTTAAGGACCTTCGACAAAACAGCTGCGCTGCGAGGACAAATTACACACATCTATACCTTTCCAGAGGGATCTTCCCTGACCGGGAATCGAACCTGGCCACGCGGTGAAAGCGCCTGAATCCTAGCCACTAGACCACTCAGGGAGGAGATGCTCTTGTGTGCCTGCCTTGCTCACTTCCCATTGTGACTAAGCTAACTCCAACGTAAAGATTGCCCGTAAAGTCCGAGTGGGAGAAAGTTAGGTGTCACACAGTGTGTTTGTCATAAGCAATTACCTTTAACGTCCTGCAAAAGCCTTTAACTCTGCAATCACCTCTTGTTGACAGCCGCGCTGCAGCAGCCAGCATAAAAGGGAGCTGAGTAAAGCTGGGCCTAGGGTCTCACCAGGGTGGCCGAGTGGTTAAGGCGTTGGACTTAAGATCCAATGGACATTTGTCCGCATGGGTTCGAGCCCCATTCCTGGTATGGGTTTTCAGCGGGTGTGGAGGAACGTGCAGAGGCTTTTGAAAAGCATTTTCCTCCGCCCTCCTCCCCTCCCTCTGCCCTTCCCCAACAGTCCCCATTCAAGTCTCAGTTGTGGGGTCTGCTGCTACTCTGCAACCAGCATGGATGCTTCCCAAAGCAATGCAGTGCCCTCTACGCAGAGCCCCTACCTAGAGAAATACACCTCTTATGTCTTTTCCCACTGAAGGGAGCAGGAGGAAGTACTTGCTTCCTGGGGAACATGGGCCTGCCCCTGGAATTTGTTAACCCGGCTCTTGCGGATTTCTCCCCTTTTTTTGATTTACGCCTGCAGGCTCTCCTTTGCCAGCGGAGCAGGATCTGCTGATGCAGGCCCGGCAGGATCAAACGTGCAAAGGCTTGTCCCCAGCCTTGGGGAAAAATTGAGCAGAGTTTCCCGCCTCCGCCTCCTCTCGCCATCCGAACGGGCTTCCAAACGGGCGATGCCCTGACGGGTCCCCCACACCCCATCCTGCCCATGCCCACACCCCTGTATATGAGGGTGACCCATGTCCCTCACCCTCCATGCTCGAACGGAAGGCACGGTCTGTCCTGAGGGGAGCTCCAGATAGCCATCTCTTCGGCCAGGCAGACCCCTGCAGCACCCGTTAAGCTCCAAAGCCTGTACATTCCCATGATGCCACAGGTCACTATGCAAATCAGACAGCCCTGGCCACACCCTCCCCGCCGCTGGCCTCTGCTGCTTTCCGTACGTGCAGCTCAGCTTTTTCTTACCCAGAGCCAGACTTCCGTTTCAGCAAAAAGGTGGGTCGCAGTGGGTCCAGGATGCCATTTGGAGACAAAGCCTGCGGCCCTGTCAAAGACGACTTCCTGCCGCACGCCATATGGTCAGAAGCCTACAAAAGGAAGCGCACCTTGAATACAGGCTCTCGCTTCCTCAAGAGCTTTGCACAAGTGACTTTCCTCCCGCCGTGGAAAGCAGCTCTAAAGGAACCTTGCGAAAATCATATTTGGAGTTATACTGCGTGATGCTAGGGAAAACTGTAAGTCAGAAAAACAACTTCATTTTGAGAAGCCCTGACCTGCGGGAAGGAAAAGCTTTCAAGGGTATAAGAAGGACTTTTCCCTGACTGGGAATCGAACCCGGGCCGCGGCGGTGAGAGCGCCGAATCCTAACCACTAGACCACCAGGGAGCCCACAGCCAGGTAACAAAAGTTCATACACTGCTCTCCGAGTGACAAAGCTCATGGGGGCTGAAAGCATATTTTATTCGACAGCAAATATGAATCAGAACTTGAAAAAAATCCTCATGATGCCACCAGACTGTCTGTCACTTCCAAGCACAGGCCATCCTCTCGCTCGTGCTACTGAACCGACAAATTCCTGCACAATCGGGATGCCCGGGAAAACACAAGAGGGACACCTAGTGGCTGCTGATGGCGCACAGACAGCTGGTACACCTTTTCAGACCTGTCTCGTTATTCAGCTTGCTGGAAGAATAAATTGCGCTTGAGCGATTCTAGAGTGCAAGGGAGAAGAGTGCTCAAAAGTAGATGTATACGTCATAGCAGGGTTTTCCAGCAATTTACCTTTCTGGTGAGCTGGTACTGTACTTTACGCCCACATACAGCACCTGACTGGGTTGGGGACTGAGTGCGCACGAAGGCGGCTGAGGGCAATGGGAGCAAAGCAACCTGGGGCACAGGGGACCCAGCCCCTTTCCTCTGCTTTCGTCTATAGGCAGGGTTGCCTTTTTAAGGACCTTCGATTAAAAACAGCTGCGCTGCGAGGACAAATTACACACATCTATACCTTAGAGGGATCTTCCCTGACCGGGAATCGAACCCGGGCCGCGGCGGTGAAAGCGCCGAATCCTAGCCACTAGACCACCAGGGAGGAGATGCTCTTGTGTGCCTGCCTTGCTCACTTCCTTATTGTGACTAAGCTAACTCCAACGTAAAGATTGCCCGTAAAGTCCGAGTGGGAGAAAGTTAGGTGTCACACAGTGTGTTTGTCATAAGCAATTACCTTTAACGTCCTGCAAAAGCCTTTTAACTCTGCAATCACCTCTTGTTGGACAGCCGGCGCTGCAGCAGCCAGCATAAAAAGGGAGTTGAGTAAAGCTGGGCCTAGGGTCTCACCAGGGTGGCCGAGTGGTTAAGGCGTTGGACTTAAGATCCAATGGACATTTGTCCGCATGGGTTCGAGCCCCATTCCTGGTATGGGTTTTCAGCGGGTGTGGAGGAACGTGCAGAGGCTTTTGAAAAGCATTTTCCTCCGCCCTCCTCCCCCTCCCTCTGCCCTTCCCCAACAGTCCCCATTCAAGTCTCAGTTGTGGGGTCTGCTGCTACTCTGCAACCAGCATGGATGCTTCCCAAAGCAATGCAGTGCCCTCTACGCAGAGCCCCTACCTAGAGAAATACACCTCTTATGTCTTTTCCCACTGAAGGGAGCAGGAGGAAGTACTTGCTTCCTGGGGAACATGGGCCTGCCCCTGGAATTTGTTAACCCGGCTCTTGCGGATTTCTCCCCTTTTTTTGATTTACGCCTGCAGGCTCTCCTTTGCCAGCGGAGCAGGATCTGCTGATGCAGGCCCGGCAGGATCAAACGTGCAAAGGCTTGTCCCCAGCCTTGGGGAAAAAATTGAGCAGAGTTTCCCGCCTCCGCCTCCTCTCGCCATCCGAACGGGCTTCCAAACGGGCGATGCCCTGACGGGTCCCCCACACCCCATCCTGCCCATGCCCACACCCCTGTATATGAGGGTGACCCATGTCCCTCACCCTCCATGCTCGAACGGAAGGCACGGTCTGTCCTGAGGGGAGCTCCAGATAGCCATCTCTTCGGCCAGGCAGACCCCTGCAGCACCCGTTAAGCTCCAAAGCCTGTACATTCCCATGATGCCACAGGTCACTATGCAAATCAGACAGCCCTGGCCACACCCTCCCCGCCGCTGGCCTCTGCTGCTTTCCGTACGTGCAGCTCAGCTTTTTCTTACCCAGAGCCAGACTTCCGTTTCAGCAAAAAGGTGGGTCGCAGTGGGTCCAGGATGCCATTTGGAGACAAAGCCTGCGGCCCTGTCAAAGACGACTTCCTGCCGCACGCCATATGGTCAGAAGCCTACAAAAGGAAGCGCACCTTGGAATACAGGCTCTCGCTTCCTCAAGAGCTTTGCACAAGTGACTTTCCTCCCGCCGTGGAAAGCAGCTCTAAAGGAACCTTGCGAAAATCATATTTGGAGTTATACTGCGTGATGCTAGGAAAACTGTAAGTCAGAAAAACAACTTCATTTTGAGAAGCCCTGACCTGCGGGAAGGAAAAGCTTTCAAGGGTATAAGAAGGACTTTTCCCTGACTGGGAATCGAACCCGGGCCGCGGCGGTGAGAGCGCCGAATCCTAACCACTAGACCACCAGGGAGCCCACAGCCAGGTAACAAAAGTTCATACACTGCTCTCCGAGTGACAAAGCTCATGGGGGCTGAAAGCATATTTTATTCGACAGCAAATATGAATCAGAACTTGAAAAAATCCTCATGATGCCACCAGACTGTCTGTCACTTCCAAGCACAGGCCATCCTCTCGCTCGTGCTACTGAACCGACAAATTCCTGCACAATCGGGATGCCCGGGAAAACACAAGAGGGACACCTAGTGGCTGCTGATGGCGCACAGACAGCTGGTACACCTTTTCAGACCTGTCTCGTTATTCAGCTTGCTGGAAGAATAAATTGCGCTTGAGCGATTCTAGAGTGCAAGGGAGAAGAGTGCTCAAAAGTAGATGTATACGTCATAGCAGGGTTTTCCAGCAATTTACCTTTCTGGTGAGCTGGTACTGTACTTTACGCCCACATACAGCACCTGACTGGGTTGGGGACTGAGTGCGCACGAAGGCGGCTGAGGGCAATGGGAGCAAAGCAACCTGGGGCACAGGGGACCCAGCCCCTTTCCTCTGCTTTCGTCTATAGGCAGGGTTGCCTTTTTAAGGACCTTCGATTAAAAACAGCTGCGCTGCGAGGACAAATTACACACATCTATACCTTAGAGGGATCTTCCCTGACCGGGAATCGAACCCGGGCCGCGGCGGTGAAAGCGTCGAATCCTAGCCACTAGACCACCAGGGAGGAGATGCTCTGTGTCTGC
>CAWUFW010034935.1:0-10617 GCA_963921515.1 Calotriton arnoldi | reverse complement strand
TAAAATAGTAAATTGTACCCCTCCGCTATCCAACACTTTCCCTACTGTTGCACTTACTGGAATGGGAATAGTAATTTTTGCCCCTCCGCTATCCAATACTTTCCCTACTGTTGCTCCCACTGGAGTGGGAATAGTTATTTTTACCCCTCCGCTATCCAGCACTTTCCCTACTGTTGCACTCACTGGAGTGGGAATAGTTATTTTGACCCCTCCGCTAGCCAACACTTTCCGTAGTGTTGCACTGACTGTATTGTGAAATTTCGTTTACATATTTTTTAATAGTTTAATGTTTTAATTTATTATAGATTTGTTTTTTTATATTTTAAATCATTGGTATTTATTTTTATTTTTTATATAATTTTAAACTTTTAACATAAATTAAAAATAATAGTTTATTAATTGTTTTAAAGTAAATATATATCTATAAATAATTATGGTTGTGTGTTTATCTTTTTTATTAAGATTATTTGTTATATTGTATTGAAATGTATATTAAATTTACTTTATTTTGTTAACATTTTATTTAATATTTAATATGTTTAAAATATTATTTTATTTTATATTTATATAAAAGTCGCTATTTTATACATCTATATTTTTTACATCGATACTTTTTAGTAGATATTTTTGTACTTACCTGTTTAAGTATATGAGTCGATATTTTTCTTGTCTATATAAATGTTTTTTACATCGATATTTATTACATCGATGTTGTGTCAGTGAACCGCACTAGCCAACCAATTTGCAAAGAGGACAGCTTACGGACGGGTCGGGGAGACACAAGAGCTTCCCTTACAACAGGTATCTGAGGCGAAACCCACTCAGGACAAGCCGTACACAGAAATGGCTATATCGGAGGGAGTTGCTGTCTCGTGGCCCATAGGTACATTGTCGTTTTTCACTAACTTAGCATGAACACGTTGCAGCTTGCCTGCTGTTTTGTGCATGTTACTACACGTCTTTATTTTTGGCAATATTTTCTATGGCTGCTTTCACTTGAGAACTCATCGCTGTGTTCCTGGGATTTTGACTGAACATTATGTGCAAGGTCGAACAACAATGCCCCTTGTTATTTTGTTCTGGCCAGACTTTAGCCCTTAGACAAAACATACCAATGCAGCTGTTGTTTGGACAACATACTTTGGTTTTTAGTGAGGTACATGAATAGGTGGCACACACTTGGAGAGGGACCTTTCCAGGGAGAAGAGCGAGACAGCACCTATGACCTATGATGTAGATCTACCACCTATAGGCTAAGGTATGGGGTCTGCTTACAAAGCCCAGAGATCTTCTATTATATAATAATACTTCTTCTTAGCAAGGGGAGGAAGGTCAGGCACTATAGTCTTTTCGCCATTGTCTTTTTATGATGACATCTCCCTTCATGATATGAACTAGCTGCTATGCTGACTGTATTTGTACTATGCATTTTCCTGCTTGCTGTGGCACATATACTGCATGTTAGGGCACGTTAGTTTAAATAAATATTTTAAACTGTTTTGTGTCTCTGTCAGATCTTATTGTGGACAAGTACAAGAGTGCGGGCGAAAGGGTGTGACTTGTTACCGCGATTCCTGAGAGATCTGGGAGTGTTGTGTTCTGGGGTGTCTAATCATTTGTTTCTCTGTGAGTGAGTAGGAGAACGAGTGAGACACTATAGCTAGTCGGTCCTGGGCTCGTGGGTACTAAGGTGGTAGGAAGACTCAGTCCCTATACACCAAGGTCCCATATTCCTGTGCATAGTTCTGTATTGTGCAGAATCCCTGCAACATGGCGCCACTAACGTTTGGTCTGGTACTTATTTACAAGCCCCCTGAGTTGCGCTTGTGCTTGTCCATAATACCGTCTCACTGGTTTCCGGCGACATCCGTGGTGTGAGGGCTTAGCTTCCTATATTTGTGCTTTATAGGATTTTCAAGCTTGAAGTTTAAAAGGTTTTATTTCTCTTTCTCAACCCGATTTTGCACTACCATTCTTCTGATTTTTCCTTTTCCATTTTTATCATGGCAGTCGCTATTCCGGCACCTAATCGCGCGGCGGTTACGGCATTCTTGACTCAACGTGGAGTCCCCAATGTGAGGGCTAACATTATTTTTGTTGTCGAGGCGGACACGGCGTACCGCTTCTAGGTCTTTTACTCTTGGGTTACATTCCCGGCAGTGGATGGGAATGATAATTTGTTTCATGAATATACAGCAGCAGCAGTGCAGCAGGCTTATCTCCCTTATGCATTATTTGAAGTTCCGTTGACCGCCTGGGAGCATACCATCTGGTTTAATGGCGCCCTTCCTCACCCTGTTTCTGTGGTCCGTTTAGGCCCCTTATCAGTCGATGGGGCCACTTGGCCCGTTTTGGCGGGTTTTACACCGCATCCAAATTATCTAAATGTTACACACACAGAGCTATGTCAGTTACATAAAACGCTGATACACATACACAGAAGTGTCATACAATTTATGTCACGTGCGATTCAAGTGGCTACGGCTGGAGCCGCTTCTCAGCCACCAGTACATGGTGGTGGTCTTGTTATTAGTCCCGTCATGATTAATTCAGTGATAGGCGAACGTCCTCAAAACCATGATGACTTGCCATTTTGGCTTGCACAAAAATTGGAACAACTTGAAGCTGTCATTCCACATACTACTCCTGCAGAAAAACAAAGGATCCTTACAATGAGTTTAGCACCACCTCCATGACCGTTCTTCCAAGCGTTCTGAAAAAGGTACAAGATGAACACCGGGCTGGTCCAGCCCTGGATTTGGGGATGAAGTTAGTGGGAATGTTCCCTATTGTCTCCGATATGATTCTGGACAACATTAAAGGTGAAGCAGTTTGCTTACAAGTACGCCAACGCCTAGCGGTGGTGCTGGACGTGGATCGGCAGCGACAGTTGCCGATTATCAAAGTGGATGTATATACATCTTTAGGTCGAAATAGCTTGGGCATTCGACCGTTTAGTCAACCACCAATTAAGTCCCCTCCTGAAAAGGAGGGTCGTCCAGTCTTTCCTAAAAAGGCTTGGAACAGGAATCAGCGGCAGCAACAACAGAAGCCTAGTTCTCATGCAGGTTTGCCTCCACCTGACGCTTATGAACGTAGATATGATTTGCGTGACCACTCTAAAATTAACAATTGGTCCCGACCAATTATTGTTTATACTGTATAGATTCCCAGGTCCTTGACTTTCTCTGGGATAACCCCATTAGTATTAGTATGGTCGCTCTAAAATTAAGACACCCGAGAGGTTCCAAGTTCCTGATCCTCGTTCTCCTCGTTCCTTTCAGGAATCGTCGGATACACAGTTCGGAGGAGGAGGACGACAGGATCGCAGAGAAGGCGAGTCTGCGCAAGCAAGATGCGATCCGCAGCGCCAGTTTGATGTATAAGTCAAGCAGGGGGATCCACCTCAATATCATGCCCCATTTCATGCCTCAGACGGTGAGAACCCTGCTCCTCGACAGGAGTTGGGCAGTGACCCTCCTCGACAGCGCAGCGGAGGTTACCATAGTGCGGCAGACACTCCACCAGCGTCTGGAGGCGAAAGTTACTGATACTTTCATTTCAGTAGAAACAGCAGACACTCGAGTTGCCCCTCCTGATAGACTTTATGAAATGATTCTCCAAATTGAAGGTGATATTAAACGCCTGATTAAAGCAGTGTTTTGCGAAAATCTCACTTCTTCCTATGACATTTTATTGGCGGAGGTTGATTGGCCTCCCCCTTTTGTCCTAGTTTCCTCTAGAAGGAAAGATGATATTCTACCAAGTTTTTCACAATATGTTCCTGATGACGATAAAATGGCTAATGCCTCCAAGTGAGCTTTAGTCTTAGCCCCGGCGTGATATCGCAATCAGGCAGGTTGGGACGAGGGTTCTCCAGTTCATGTCATTCCTTTGCGTTCTACACCTCAGCCCCAACCACAGTAGCCAATCAAACAAGATGCTGAAGCGTCTGTAAGTGAAATCTTGACCCAATTGGAATACCAGTTTGTGATTGAACCCTGTGTTTCACTCCTAGAAAAGGGAACCCCCTCTAATAATTTAATTTTAGGTCTGGGAGAAAAGGGGGACAATCAAACCAAACACAATATCAAAAAACCTCCCACTTGACCTTTATCTCTTTAGTTTCGGGGCTAGATCTGCTCCAATGGGCTATTGGTGTACACTCTGAGACATGCTAATTACAACATTGTCACTTTATCAAAACATTTTTATTAATTTCAATTTTTTTCATTATTGATATCAAAAGAGAGTTAAAAACCATACAAATTATTAATATATTTTTCCATTTTTTCTTTCTTTATACATTTCAGAAGTGAACAAAAGTCATGTACATTTTTGTACACAGAGTACAATTTTTTCGATGAGACGCCAGTCAATTAACGACACATTTGTACTGACCAATCACATCCACATTCATATGCTTCCGTACCATCCACACTAACAACCCACCCAAGAGCACATACACATCCTGGTCAATAGAGGGACAAAGATGTTTTAAGTCTCCGTGACCGTGTTGTGGGCTGGGTGCATACACGAATGGGTCAACGCGCTTTTCGGTGGTATTAGTCTCGAATTGACCGCCTTCTTCAGGACCTTCTGAATTTACAAACTTTCGTCGAGTGGTTGGGGTATATAGAAAATACAATGGGGGGGAAAAACTCCTAGAGGCACCACTGCTTGTTGAGTCGTTGATGTAAACGTGCCATCTGAGTAAAAATTGAGCCTCTCCTTTTACGCAAAACGTGTATGGATCTGTTTTTCACTGATTTCAGTAAGATCCCACTGCTCCGTTTCACTTCCAATAAGTAATTTTGGTCTGGTTGTGCTCAAAGACCGCTCAA
Organism: Calotriton arnoldi; assembly: GCA_963921515.1. NCBI lineage: Eukaryota > Metazoa > Chordata > Amphibia > Caudata > Salamandridae > Calotriton > Calotriton arnoldi. Next base: position 5,773 of record CAWUFW010034935.1, on the reverse strand, counting down.
TACTTGTTATGGAGTAACATCAATGCCTGTTTCTGTGTTTCTTTCTAAGACATAGATTGTAAGGTCATATCAACTTTGACTTTATATTAGTGCACGTTGAAGCTATCACGAGAATTTCCCCGGGCTCCAGTCCTCGCTAGTTAGTTCATAACGGCAATTCTGCATTCAGGTACTCGGAATCCAATGCGGTCGATACGCCGTGAACCCTGTGTTTCATCCATGAATAATCTTCTTTTTCCGATATTGAAACCGGACGGGTCATATCGCATAGTTTTAGATTACAGGCATTTAAACAGTCATGTTCGTACCTTTGCGGTTCAGAACACACATAGCTCTGCGTTAGTGAATACCATTGTTCGCAAAAAATATAAAACCACCTTGGATATTTCCAATGGATTTTTCAGTCACTCTTTGGCTCCTGAGAGCCGTGATTTGACCGCATTCAGTGCGTTGGGCAATCAGCGCCGATATGCAAGATTGCCTATGGGATATAAGAATAGCCCTGGCGTGTTTGCAGAACGCATAGTGTCCCTTCTGCATGAGATCGACCCTGACGCCTTCTCGTACGTCGATGACATATACTTGACGGATGATGACTTACGCCTGCATCTCTTGCGTGTGGACCGCATTATCACACATTTTGCAAACTTTGGTTACAAATTCAATTTTGCTAAGTCTCACATCGCCTTCTTGGCGGTTCTTTTTCTTGGTTACGAACTCAACAATGAAGGTAGGGGGTTGGCCCCCCCACTTTCTGGAGAAATGTGCTCAATTGCAGCCTCCATCTACACTTAAAAATTTGCAATCTTTGCTGGGGTTTTTGAATTTCGGGAGGACATACATTCCTGATTATGCCCAGCGTATCAAACCTCTTTACTCTTTGATACAACCTTCTTTCTCGTCTTCCAGTTGGCTTCCGGAACATACTGCTGTTCTTCGGTCTCTGCAGTCTGATCTGCTTGCGACCAACTTCTTATTAACATAATACAATTCTACAAATTTGGTCATAAGGATTGTACCAGGCGTGTTAGGCTTTACTTACTTAACGTTCAATGAGGGGGACACTGTCCCCATTGCTTATAAATCTCATTTGTATACTCCAGCTGAGATGCGTTTCTCTGCTATAGAAAAGATTTTGACAGCTGTCCAGATGGCGGTTCTTAAGGAACGCTCTTTGGCTCAGGGTAAACGCATTTTCATGGTCTCGCTGGTACCTGCTTTAGAAGCAGTTACGAAGGCTAGCGTTCCGAATTCCAAAGCCTTGCATCCACGTTGGATACAATGGCCTAGTTCTTTGACGTCAGCTGATGTCAACTTTATCTTTGACCCTTCTTTACAGACGCAGGAGTTTTTACAATATGAACATGTTCATCCTCCTCCTTTATCATTACTCCCACTTCATCTGTACAAATGCATTATTTACACTGATGGATTTACACCATTGGTTCTAAACATGCTTATTCAGCAGTCTGCGCAATTGTGGCAGGGAAGATTGTTGATGGGGATTTTAAGTCCTCCTTGGTGCACACACAGGGGCCGATTCCGATCTCGGTCGGAGGCGCACCCAATACCATTCGGTCGGGAAAAAAGCCATGCGAATGCCTGTTTCCCGACCGATCCGTACAGCATACCGAACGAGTAAGTACGATGCGCACAACAGCACAGAATCCGGCCGAGTCGTACTCACCCAATCCAGGTCCTGTTCTCCGACCGAGGCGAATCCGGAAACGCAGAATCGAGTCGCACGGAAGGGAAAATGCAGCCCCGTCCGGCCAAACAAGTACGATGCGCTTTCCGTACGCGCCGAACCCGTCGCTACGCACGGCACGTCAAAGCATCCGGGAGAGGCGCACATAAGCTCCGATTCGCGCCACAACACGATCCACGGCTACGAGGCGAACACGCCAGCGACGAGGACGATGCGAAGCGACGAGAAAGACGAACGACACGAACCAACCATGAATCCCTTCGTCCCGATCATACCAATATTCTACATTTACTACCGGAACAGGCACGGACGCGTACGGCGCAGAAGGTAAGTCAGACACCAATCACAAAACACATACAACACGTACACGACACATCACACACACACACAGAGGGATGCAGAATTTACTTACACCAGCAACAGCAGCACCATAGGGGCGGGATGCCCATCACCAATGCCACATATGCACACAGGGGCCTGAATGCGCACCACCACCACCACCCCTACCCAGGGGGCCGGATGCCAACCACCACTACCACCCTTAGCCAGGGGGTGCTAGATGCCCACCACCACTACCACCCTTACCCAGGGGGCTGGATGCCTACCACTACTACCACCCTTAGCCAGGGGGTGCCAGATGCCCACCACCACCACCACCCCTACCCAGGGGGGCCGGATGCCTACCACAACTACCACCCTTACCCAGGGGGGCTGGATGCCTACCACAACCACCACCCTTACCCAGGGGGGCTGGATGCCTACCACTACTACCACCCTTAGCCAGGGGGTGCCAGATGCCCACCACCACTACCACCCTTACCCAGGGGGCTGGATGCCTACCACTACTACCACCCTTAGCCATGGGGGTGCCAGATGCCTACCACTACTACCACCCTAAGCCAGGGGGCTGGATGCCTACCACTACTACCACCCTTAGCCAGGGGGTGCCAGATGCCCACCACCACTACCACCCTTACCCAGGGGGCTGGATGCCTACCACTACTACCACCCTTAGCCAGGGGGTGCCAGATGCCCACCACCACTACCACCCTTACCCAGGGGGCTGGATGCCTACCACTACTACCACCCTTAGCCATGGGGGTGCCAGATGCCTACCACTACTACCACCCTTAGCCAGGGGGCTGGATGCCTACCACTACTACCACCCTTAGCCAGGGGGTGCCAGATGCCCACCACCACTACCACCCTTACCCAGGGGGCTGGATGCCTACCACTACTACCACCCTTAGCCAGGGGGTGCCAGATGCCTACCACTACTACCACCCTTACCCAGGGGGCTGGATGCCTACCACTACTACCACCCTTAGCCATGGGGGTGCCAGATGCCTACCACTACTACCACCCTAAGCCAGGGGGCTGGATGCCTACCACTACTACCACCCTTAGCCATGGGGGTGCCAGATGCCTACCACTACTACCACCCTTACCCAGGGGGGCTGGATGCCTACCACTACTACCACCCTTAGCCAGGGGGCTGGATGCCTACCACTACTACCACCCTTAGCCAGGGGGTGCCAGATGCCCACCACCACTACCACCCTCACCCAGGGGGCTGGATGCCTACCACTACTACCACCCTTAGCCAGGGGGGCTGGATGCCTACCACTACTACCACCCTAAGCCAGGGGGCTGGATGCCTACCACTACTACCACCCTTAGCCAGGGGGTGCCAGATGCCCACCACAACTACCACCCTTACCCAGGGGGCTGGATGCCTACCACTACTACCACCCTTAGCCAGGGGGTGCCAGATGCCCACCACCACTACCACCCTTACCCAGGGGGCTGGATGCCTACCACTACTACCACCCTTAGCCATGGGGGTGCCAGATGCCTACCACTACTACCACCCTTAGCCAGGGGGCTGGATGCCTACCACTACTACCACCCTTAGCCAGGGGGTGCCAGATGCCTACCACTACTACCACCTCTACCCATGGGGGGCTGGATGCCTACCACCAACACCACCCCCACTCATAGGATGGACAATGCATGACACAACCAGCACACAACCTAGGGAATGCAAGAAAAAGACATCCCCCCAACACCATGACAAGCGTGTGTAGACTGTGTCAAATGCCTACAACACTGAACATGACTTTGAACATACAATGTGCCCCCTATCACATGTGCCACACATATATGTGTGTGGCCCCCACAATGCAAGCAGGCCATGACCATTGTGGCAATGGGGTCCAAACCCCCATCATCACAGTGACCAAAATGTAAGTGTTGACAAAGAAAAAGCTGCAACTGCCAAACTGCATGGATGATTCCTGGTCACAGAACATAAAACACATCAGTGGCAAAGTAGTGCATGTGTCCCATTGCAACATAAATTGGGGGAGGCAAATACTGCAGTGCAAATAAGACGTACCTTTGGCCATGTGCAGACAAACAACACCCATGGGGGCTGACACTGTCAACATTCATCAATGACACAATGACAGAAGTGACCATCAGAATGCAGACCCACATATTTGCACCAATGGGCACACAAATGCAGATACCCTGTGGAGACTGTAGATGTGAGGTGAACAGATACCATACCATGGCAGCAATGGGACACACAAACCATGATCATTGTGCTGACCGATGACCTAGGAGTCCCAGGGACAGCAGGGGAAACCCACCAAACTACATACAGCCAATGGCACACCCAAGATATGCCAATGCAGTGGTGCAGATGCACAAACACAAACAGGCAGACCCACACTGCACATCATACACAACAGGTGAGGGGGGTTGCCAGTGTCCCCAGGCAACCACACAACACATGAGGAGGCCTGAATACCAATCATACAGATGTGCATACAGTGCCACACAAAGGTAACTCATGGATCCAAATCCCCTATGTGGGCAAGCAGGCATTGTCAGATGAGAGGGAGCACAAATCACACATGTCACACAGGCACGTAGGAACAGCAACTGACACAGCAAGACACAGACACACCACAGCACTACCCCCAGAGCCCCCACAATGTGGTGACCCTGGGCTGCATTACAATCCCACTGTGATGACAAAGCTAAATGTCGTTCACACTGTGAACCACAGTCATGTGTCCTGAGCAACAAACTACCATCACACCTACACAAGCACAAATCAATCAGCACGGCCAGTAAGCCAAGGCCAACATGGAGGCAGGGGTCTAGCCGGGCAACAACTCTCATCTGCACACACTCAACACCACACACCTCGACCTCCAACAATGTGCAGCAGTGAAGCACACATGCACTGGTGACATTGCACATGCACCCATGACTATTCCAGGGTGGTGGGTGGGAACCAAGGTGCAGAAACACATCACACATGGCCACTCAACAAGACTCCTGAATGTCTGACACACTGCACACTACGCTGTACATGGACATGACGGCAATACCACACCAACCAATGGGATCCCAGCCACAGTCACACACCAATGAAGAAGCCAAGGTCACCCAGAAAGAACACACATAGACTACAACCAACATTGCAGCCCGGACCCTGAGGAGTGCCAGCAGTCACACACACAACGTGTCACAATCACTGAAAGATAACACAAACTGGAAATCACATGACAGGGGCAAACAACAAGTGCCAAGGGGAAACCTGACTGTGACCCATCTGCGTCTGCACACAAACTCAGCCCTGACAGCAAACACACCTATGGGTGACACCCTGATGACCAGTAATGTGCCATGCACCCACATCACAGAGAACCCAGGGAGAAGACTTTGGGGGAACATAGATCAACTCAGCAAGCATCACAAACAGGTACAACACTAGGGATCACAGCATGCACAGCTAAACGGAAGTGAACACACAGACATGCTCATACAACACACACCTTGGGCGCAGGCAATGTCACAGGAGTACACACTGCCATGAGGGGACTCCACTCCTGTGTGAGGAAAGCTGTGCCATATGTTGCCTCAGTAGGGCCCCATCATGTCAGCTGAGCACTTGGTCACACAATCAACAATTAGCACCAAATGAAGGCTCCTGTCACATCAGCATGGTCATGGAAGTGCCAACGAAATCATCAGTAATGAGCAAAAAGG
>CAWUFW010034934.1:0-10617 GCA_963921515.1 Calotriton arnoldi | reverse complement strand
ATTAATTTATTACTAATTAATTATAAATTGATTAATAACAATTGATAATTAATTGGTAATTAAGTTAATTTGTGTATTTTTTTATTAATTAGTAATTAATTAGATATTCATTATTAACAATTAATTTGTAAATATGTTAATTGTGTACTTTTTTATCAGTGGGTTGAGGGTTGATAGGGGAGTAGGGTAGGAAGTACTTTATTTTTATGTATTTTTTATTATTTGTTATATTATAATTTTTAAGTTATTTTATAGTGTTAATTGTGTGAATTAATTTAGATTTGATTGTTATTAATTATATTGTTAATTGTAATTACTTAATTAATTAATTGTTAATTAATTATGTTAATTTATTAATATGTTACAATATTGTAGGCAATGTTTATAGGGGAAAATGGTGGGAGGTAAATTAATTTTAAAAAATTATTAATTGTTAATTACTCTTAATTATATTGCAGGAGTGGGTATATTAAATTATTCCCCACGCTATCCAACACTTTCCTACTGTTGCACTCATTGGAGTGGGAATAGTAATTTTTACCCTCCCGCTATCCAACGCTTTCCTACTGTTGCACTCACTGAGTGGGAATGGTAATTTTTACCCTCCCGCTATCCAACGCTTTCCCTACTGTTGCACTCACTGGAGTGGGAATAGTAATTTTTAACCTCCCCGCTATCCAACGCTTTCCCTACTGTTGCACTCACTGGAGTGGGAATAATAATTTTTACCCCTCCCGCTATCCAACGCTCTCCCTACTGTTGCACTCACTCGGAGTGGGAATAGTAATTTTTACCCCTCCCGCTATCCAACGCTTTCCCTACTGGGCTGCACTCACTGGAGTGGGAATAGTAATTTTTACCCTCCCCGCTTATCCAACGCTTCCCTACTGTTGCACCTTCCACTGCAGTGGGAATAGTAATTTTATCTTTTACGCTATGCAATTCTTTTCAGCATTGTTAAATTTCATGTAGTGTCAAATATAATTTAGAAAAAAAATAATAATTTTTAATGTTTTAACTTATTATATATAATTTATTTTTATATTTATATTATAGGTTTATTTATATATATATATATATATATATATGAAAAGAACTCCGTTGCTGTTATCGTGCTGGATAAACGAAGACAGACTCAGAAATAAGGTGCAGTGTATTTAATAGTCAAACGCCCTTGAAATCCGCCATGACGCGTTTCGACCTACGAAAGGTCTTGATCACATGACGCTTTTTTGAGAAGTGTGAAATTTAAAGTGACAGGTGAAAATTGATACGCTAGCACAAAGCACATGATAGCAAACATAAAAGAAAAACTTCATCATTTAGCTTGTGGTTATGGCCTGCAGAACACACAATATTAACAATTATTGCTTGCAAGTGAAACACAACAAAACAAAAATGTCAGTTGTTATGATGCTAAAATCAGATAAAATATATACATATCTAAAAGCATATACAGCCCAACATGAATAAAGAATGGCATTACTCTCATTTTTATGCAAAAAGAGAATGACTCATTTTCTAAGTCACCACCACGTATTCAAGATCGTAAATGTATCCGGCACTTTTGTAGATATATACTACCCTAATGGGTAAGGCCACCCTAAAATTATGCTACAGATCCACTGGCGAATCAGAAAAAATAGTAGATTCTGTGAATTGATGAGACTGCATCATCAATTGAATTACACCGTGTAGAGCTGCATAATAGCTATATAGGAAACAGAAAATATACATGAATGGCCACTGTTGTTTCACTTAATATGTAGTGTTCTTTTGCAATTCTGCCCAAGTGGGCACCATATGCCACAAACCCAGTCTAACAAGACTAAAGTGATTAAAGTGCTAGTGCTAAAAATACAAAATAGTGCAAATTGGATCATCAAAAAACCAGAATAAACCATTATTCTGTCTTAAAAAATATATATACAAAAGGAGGCTGCAGGAAATAGAATATAGAAAAGAGCCATAAATGGCTACCCTACAAGCAAGTAAAAAAATCCTCACTGGCATTAAACCCTCCTGGCATTTTGGAATCCAAATTTAATATATATTTAGTCTCCAAAGAACGCAGACGAGCTTCACGATTGCCACCTCGTCTCAATGGGGGAATGCAATCAATCACAAAGAATGTTAGTAGTTCTGAATCATTACCGTGGAATTCCTTAAAATGACGCGCTACCGGGTAGGAGGCGTCACTACCACGAATTGCCCTTATGTGCTGGAGTATCCTCTTGTGGACCTGCAACTTGGTACTACCAACATATTGCAAGCCACACGGACACTCCAGCACATAAACAGCAAAATCTGTTTTGCAAGTAAGCAGTTTTGAAATTGGCACGGGATTCTCATGGAACGGAACAGTATATGTAGATTTATTCATGCCATGCCTGCAAGCCTTGCAGGTAGTGCACTTCTTAAAACCCGTAACTGAGTTCAACCATGATTTTGGGGGTTGCAATTCTGGGCTACTCTTCACTAAAGTATCGCTCATAGATCTAGCTTTCCTGAACGATATGTCTGGAGTAGTCGGCATCATATCTCCAATCACTGGATCATTTCGCACCAAACTCCAATTATTCTTCAAGATCTTACGTATGGCTTGGTGTTGCCTATTATATGTTGTAATCAAATGGGTCGGAGTGGCCACTTGCCCTTCAGAATCTGCCCTACTCAAGTTTTTACTATTGATAGAGAGGGCCTCCAATCTGGAGATGCGATTAGCTTTGCTGATGGCTATATCCACTATATCAGCTGAGTAACCCCTGGCTAGGAATCTTTGTTTGCTGGCATTCTGTGCCAACTCACACGCATGTTGTGTGCTGCAGATGCGCCTGATTCGCAGCATCTCCCCATAGGGGATACTGCGAATCAAGTGCCCTGGGTGATGGCTGGCAGCATGTAACACAGTGTTACCCGCTGTAGACTTCCTAAACAATCTAGTCTCAACTTTCATGTTCTTGATTAGCACTTCCACATCGAGAAAGAATACCCTCTCCTTACTGATGTTACCTGTAAAGTGGAGATTAAGTGCATTGATGTTAATCATAGAGATAAAGTCCACCGCCTGCTGTTTGCTACCCCTCCAAATCAAAACAATGTCATCAATGTATCTATACCAATCAATCACATGGTCCTTAACAATATCAGCGTGCTGTCCACGGAGGACCTGCTCCTCCCACAGTCCCATATGCAAACAAGCATAACTGGGGGAGAAGCAGGCCCCCATAGCAACACCCCTGACCTGCTGAAACACCTGATTGGAAAACATAAAAAAGTTATTGTAAAGACACATAGAAATCATTGACATAAGCATTTTGTTATGGTTGTACATTTGGATGGGCCTAGTACCAAGATAGCGATCAATTGCCTTTATACCGTCCTGATGGTGAATACAGGTATAGAGGGATGTAACATCCAATGTAATTAACCAATACTCATTTTGCCATTGCACCTCCATGATCTTTCGTAGGAAGTCACTGGTGTCCTGAATAAAGGAGGGCAATGCTTTCACATGTTCCTGCAAAAATGCATCAACATATTTAGAAGTGTTTTCCAACAAACTGGACTGAGCAGAGATGATCGGTCTGCCAGGTGGGTTACTAGGGTCCTTGTGGACCTTTGGAATGAAGTATATAGTTGGAATTACAGGATGATCATTCTTTAAAAATTTGTGTTCATCTTGGCTTAACAAGCCCGCACTTTTCCAAGCTAATAATTTCATATTGAATTCATTCCATGATTGTTTCACCGCACTGATGTTGCTCCTTCTATAACAATGCCTGTCATTCAAATGATTCCAAGCTTCACTGAGGTACATATCTCGAGGCCAAAGCACGACATTGCCTCCTTTGTCGGCCTGGCGCACAATGATATTGCCTCCCTCCTGAAGTTTCCTCATTAGTTGCATATAGCAGTGATTTTGTGGCGTGTATTTATGCTGTCGAGGAGCATATATCGTTCCTAGGTAATAGACAAATAAAATCACAATAAATGTAGTAAACGCTATAAAGACAATGAGGACAGAAAAAGATAAAATTTAGATGAAAACTGAAAATATTTATTCAATTAATATTCATATATATGAATCAAGAATAACAAAAAAGAAAAGTGGAGGATCAGTTCATAAATAATATATACAATCTAGTAACATAATACATTCATTAAAATGCTATTCAAATTTTATAAAATACAAAATACATATACAAAAATTCAGAGTGACAATAAATGAATCTTCGACGCGCGTTTCCGGCGCACGTAGCGCCTTTGTCAGGAGGAGCCACAACAACTGAACAACTGATACAGCTTGATGAAGATGAACGAGTTAGGGTCACTCGTTACTTAGTTATGCGATGAAAAAACATCAAGAAATTAAAAAACGTGAGAGGATACAATACTCTCAACGCTTAAGGCAGAACGTCTGAGGAATTAATTGAATATTTTTGAATCTTATTATTAAAAGGAATAAAATAAGCCGACCTTTGCTTTATATGATATTGGGCAATGGTCACGTCTTATATAGAAAGGGATCCGTTAATCTGCCCGTTTTATATGTGATGCAGCCGCGTGTATAATACCGGCGTTTCGTCGAGCGAATTTTGTATATGTATTTTGTATTTTATAAAATTTGAATAGCATTTTAATGAATGTATTATGTTACTAGATTGTATATATATATATTATTTATGAACTGATCCATCCACTTTTTCTTTTTTGTTATTCTTGATTCATATATATGAATATTAATTGAATAAATATTTTCAGTTTTTATCTAAATTTTATCTTTTTCTGTCCTCATTGTCTTTATAGCGTTTACTACATTTATTGTGATTTTATTTGTCTATTACCTAGGAACGATATATGCTCTCGGTTGTTTACCCTGTCCTAGGAATAGTATAATTATACATACCGGGGGTCCTTGATACTTACATATGTATATTTATGCTGTACCTTCATTGTTTTGGGGTACAGCCTTTTCAATTCAGCAGTCACTAATTCTTGAAACACATCGATGTTGTCGTGTAACATTATTGGCGTGAAAGTTGATTTTGGTCTAAAATCTGTATTGCCAGCCATATTCAGGGTAACCATATCTTCCTTGCTGGCGCTGCTTGCGCTTTCGTTTTGCAGGTGTTGCAGGTCCTGTAATAGTGCAAGATCACTAGCTGTAAGCACTGATGGACTGCTGATGCTATGTTCAAGTTTGGATCCCAATTTGTCTTGTTCTTTGTTCTTTAAAGAATACAAATTTGCGCAGTTTAAGTTTCCTTGCAAACTTATATAAGTCAATGCGAGTCTCTGCATAATTGAAATTGCTCGATGGACTGTATGACAAACCTAGTCCCAAAACTTGTATTTCAGATTTACTAAGAGCCATATTGGTTAGATTAATGACTGAATTTGTGTCCTGTGCCATATTGCTATTTATGTGCATTACTTGCGATTCCATCGTCTGCTGTTGGTAAATTTCTTGGCGTTGCCCTGCTTGCCTCTTCCTGTGGCATTGTCGTCTTTCACGGCGCCGCTTGTTTTCTCTTTGGCGCCTATTGGGACTGGCACTCGTGGTCGTAAGGTGGATCTGCGATCTTGCCTCAGACAATCCACCTCCTGAGCAAGGGAAAATCGAGTAAACCCCAACCCCCGATGCCTGCCGCCCAGCTTCATTATCCGACTCGCTATCAAGAACCGAACTGAGATCTGACTGACTGGATGCCGATGGTAAGACATTACTGGCGCCAATTGCCTGATTTGCTATTTGCATGGTGTTTTTGTAAGCTTTAATAACATCAAACTTCTTCGCAAAGGTGAAGACTTGGCCTTGTTGATAGTCAATCTTATCTCTTTGAAACTTAAACGCTTTGGGGCCGATTCTGATCTCGGCTGTAGCTCCGAATCGGATTCGGCTTTACCGGATCCGATTCGGAGCCCTATTTCCCGACCGATTCGTACTTGCGTCCGGGCGAGCGAGTACGATGCGAAATCTCCGACCGACTCTGCTCGCGAGACCCAACCGCACCGACCGACTCGCGTTCGCGAAAGCCGACCGCTCCGACCGCCCCGCACGGACTCCGCCTCGCACCGCGCAATGGAGACGTTCCCCGGCCGGGTAAGTACGATGCGCGCCGAGCAGTCCGACCGACCCGCGCCGTCCGGCTCAAAGAGCAGTCGGAGCCGCACTTTGGGGGTCCGTGTCGGACCCCCTGTACGCCGGCCACGCGAGTCGCACACAGGGGGGACCCATGGGTCCCCCCCTACCTGTGCATGCACGGCGCGACCCGCGCCAACGCGTACCCGCTGTAGGGGGCGCCCTTGTTTGCCTCGCACCCATTGAGTCAATGGGAGCCCGCGTACGCATTGTACGACCGGCTCCCATTGACTCCCGATGGGAGTCCGACCGAACCGAGTCCGATAGCATACGTACGCATCGTACTCGTTCGGTCGGACTCAGCTAGGGTCCGGTCTGTCGGAAATCTCTCCGGGTCCGGCTCGGTCGGGGAGATTTCCGGCCCGAATCGGAATCGGCCCTTTGCGTTTCTTTATGATTTCTTCTTCTTTCTGCAATCGGATCAGCATGTCTTCCCGATTTTTCTTAGTACTCTCCGCAGACGCAATTTTACTGATTTCATTATTCAAGTCATCGATTTTAACCTTGTAACGCAGCCCGATCACTTTCTGCGTATTTAACCAGAATTATCACTAGCTTTCGTGATGATTCTAAATTGCATTCTGCCCATTCAGTGAGCATATTCCGGTCAGGATTTTCATGCTGGGAGCCAGCATAATACGAAGACCACGGGAATCCGGGCTACATTCCAAATATCGAGAAAGTGAACGATGTTCCCACCACTTTGCTTGTTCAGCTCGCATGAGCTTCTCTAATTTATATATATATGTAATTATATTTAAAATTATGTTTTTAACATTTAATTATTAAAAATATTTGTTTTTTTAAATATTAAGTTAATATATATGTAATAAAAAATTAAAATGCATGTTTATTTTTTGTATTAACTTACATTTATTATTTATTAATTTTAAGGTTACTTCTAAGTATTTTTAAGTAAGTTTTACCTAATTATATTTATTATTTAATACATTTTACATTACTTTTAAGACATTTAAAAATTCGATATTTTAGCAAACTATATTATTTACAATGATATTTAGGATTCGATATTTTTGTACTTACCCGTTTGTAGATAGGAATTCGATAATCTGGTAGTCGATATTTTGTCACCGATATTTTTGTAGGTCGATATTTAGCTCCTCGATATTCTGTCAGTGATTCGTCTTAGATTAGGTCTCAAATTATTCATTTGTCTCCTTAAATTCTCTAAAATTCGAGGATTAAAAGTCCCATTCTCTGGAAATGCTAAATTATCATCTCGCTCAGTATATTTCATCCAATTTTCTAACCATGTACACGCATGATAATCTCTTTCTAACAACATGAATGAAGCTGGGGTCCCTTCAGGAGCCACAGGAATGCCTTCTCTAATGGGTATTGGCTCATCTTTACTAAATAAAGCTTTTAACAACTTTAATAACTTCATGATTCTCTATGCTAAATTAAAATAAAACTTCAATAATTATTTTCCGTATCATGAATCTCCCTGCTACCAATCAGAAATATTCACGCTGTCCAATCTCAGCGTGACTCACAGCAACCAACCTATAACAGTGCGGCACTTTTCGTGACGAGTTCTCAGTAACTGACAAATACCAGTGCAGTACTTTGTGACATCAGTTTCACTCTGCGACTGACTCTCCCTTTACAAAATCAGCATCTGCGTCTTTACAAAGTCTTTAACAAAACAACTTGTCTGCCCCACTAAGAGAAAAATTGATAGAACCATACACTCTGAGAATTCTTTTACTTCCAGCAAAATCTCAACCAGAGCGATTTTACCCTCACTCAAGTGAAGACTCTCAGGACTTCTCCAGATGCGCTTTCCGAAGGTACCTAAATAAATCTTCACTATTCATACTTCAAGATTCCCAGTGCAAGTACCGACAATACGACCATTTCTCAGCACTGCATCAACAGCAGACAACACAACTTAGGGGCCGATTCCGATCTGGGTCGGAAAACTCTCCGACCGAGCCGGATCCGGAGAGATTTCCGACCGAGCCGACTCCTGCTGTCCGACCGAGCGAGTACGATGCGGCCGCATGCTGCCGGACTCGATTCGGTCGGACCTCCCATTGGAGTCAATGGGAGCCGGTCGTACAACGCGTACATGGGCTCCCATCGACTGAATGGGTACGTCGCAAACAAGTGCGCCCCTACAGTGTGTACGCGTCGGTGCAACTTGCACCGTACATGCATGTTTAGGGGGACCTTGGGTCCCCCTGTGTTCGACTCGTACAGCTGTGGTGCAGGGGGGTCCCGGCACGGACCCCCCAAGTCCGGCTCCGGGAGGCTTTTGAGCCGGACGCTCCGACTCGATCCGGCTGTCCGACGCGTCCAACGTACTCGCTCGGTCGGAGAACGTCTCCATTGCGTGGTGCGATTCGTGTCCATACGAGTCGGTCGGAGCGGTTGGGATCCGAAAAGAGTCGGTCGGAAACAACGCGTACACTCGCATCGTACTAGCTCGTTCGGACAGCTGTACGAGTCGGTCAGACAAAAACGCGCCGGCTCCTATTTTCTCCGGGCGAATCCCGTTCGGTGAGCTACCAGCCGAGATCGGAATCGGCCCCTTAGTGTATGCCACACTAAGCCTGCCCTTAGGCTTATCCCGGGATCTTAGGCCAACGACAGACCCGTTACTTCCATTAAGGTGAACAACGGACCACAACATATGACATAAAGGTACGTGTCAATCAATATCTGTCTCTTAATTCCATCTTCATTACCTGCGTATATTTAGTCAAAACTAACCATCCGATAACACTACCAGAAACTGATCCAGCGGAAGCGGTGTAAATTTTATAATCATTCACAATATCTCCATTATATCATGAACAGTAACTTTTCTATAATCAAGTGTTTGGCCCATAGGAACTCAATAACCACTCATAATCATGTGATCCTCCAATAGATCTTTGGTTGAGCTAATAGGGACTCAAGTAATTTGAGAGGGAAGCTATTTCTCTCATGAGGACCTATAATGAAGAAAAGGCTTACCTAAACAAGAAATAGTCATAATATTATATCATGTCAAATAACTCATCAATAATGACAAACTCTGTATACTTATCAAGTTACTTTTATCTAAATCATCAAACATATGAATGATGAATACACAAAGTACATTAATAATGTTAGTTCTGTATTATTTCAATGTTACATGCAAAATCACAATAAGAAAATACAGTTCATGACAAATACAACATAAAATCAATAACAAGTGTGAAAGGAAAGAGAGGGACAAAAGAAATAATACATTGCTAAATCAGTATGCAATTCAAGATTCATACGAACCTAGGATCAATGAACTAATACACAGCGTGCAATAGTCAGAAATAGCTAACCCTTCAGCCGAAAAGGTATAGCTTGAGCAAACATCACCAGCCGATGAAGTGCAAGGTAATCAGGATAGTTCAGTTCAAGAGAAATTCAAGATTTGGACTGACAGCATTTCACGCCCAAGATTTGCAAGAATAATAGCCAGCCAGAGTAGCTTAGACAGTACAGCAGCAAAAGGCTCTGTTCTCATAGAAACAGCTACTGCCAAGTTTTTTTCCCACGGAAATAATTATACCCCAAGATGTTCACAATTCCAACCCCAATTTCACAGTTCTACACAATTCCATTGGTTAACTTCATGAGGTGATCTTCCTCCAAACTGGTTCATCTGGAACTTTTATAATTCAGTTCTATGTTAAAATAGATGTAGTCATTACTCCACTGAAGCAGGAATGAAGATTGAGACTTCTCCATATCCTCATGCTCGCTTCCACATCAGCTTGCAACATAGTCGACAAAATTATTCATAAAAAGAAATACTTTAACCGTAGGAAGGAAATTCTAGTGATATGCTGAACACAACTAAACAATTAAATCAGCATTTTAGAAATAACGAAGGACAAAATACATTCTTTTGAGGCCTACGTTAAGAAAAGAAAATAACTCTAACAGTATTTGAGGCTCTTCATAGAGAAACCATAAATCGTCATTTTTTCTGAAGAATGAAACATACTACTGTTAAGAAAATACTGAGAATACATAAGAAAATTGATATTCAAGGGTTCATTATTCTAATTAAACTCATAAGTATAATCTAATTTCAAAACGTAAACTATTAATAATCAATGACTTTCTTGTTATGAAGAAGAAAACAATCATGAAACATTTTGCTCTAAGCATTTTCATTATTATTATTTTCAAAATTCTACTTATAAGTTTGCTTAGCACATTTATCAAGTTTCTCTCCCATGTCATTTTAGTTTCTCATAAACAAATCTCATATTTTGCATGCTTTCTGCACATTAAACATTGCGGCTTCTGATTACTAAACGTGTCTTGTCTTTCTTGCACATTTTCACGTTGTGCTTTTGAAAGTTTCACATGTTAATAATTTTCACACTGTTAATTATGTTTATTATTAAACACTAAATCAGCAGACTTGATCAAGCAAGATTATTTGCAAATAATCATGCTCCATCAATCCC
>CAWUFW010034933.1:0-10617 GCA_963921515.1 Calotriton arnoldi | reverse complement strand
CAATGACCACCAGTTTGAGGTTGTGGCATTGCAGGAAACGCACCTTAAAAAGACCGAAGAGCTACGGCTACGTCATAAAAGCTATCCCTTAATTTACAGACCGTCTGCCAACACTAAGCAGAAGGGAGTTGCTCTCCTATTTCGCAGCTCGGCAAAGTTCCAAACTGAAGCCATAAAGGCAGACCGGGAAGGGAGAGTAATTATGGTAAAGGGGAAATTGAGAGGCAGACTTTGCACTTTTATTTCTACATACTCTCCCAACACTGGGCAAGCAGGGTTCTTGACTTCCCTTCTGGACTTGATAAGCGGGTTCGCAGAAGGCCCCGTAGTACTCATGGGAGACTTTAATCTGACTTGGCATGCCAAACTGGACAGTACCCACCCCCATAAGGCTGCCATCAACAATTTCACCAAGGGGATCAAACAGAAAATACAGGCCCTGAGCCTACGAGATGCATGGCACACGCTATACCCCACCACCAAAGATTACACTCTTTTTTTCACACGTACACCAGTCTTACTCCAGGTTAGATCATATTTTTATAAGTCAATCTCTGCTGGGCCCATTACAGGCGACCAAGATACTCCCAATTACGATTTCCAGATCACAGCCTAGTGACCATTAACCTAGCTTGGGGTTGTAATAAGCCAGGAACCCCAGATGGTACTTCCCAATTTCGGTTACCAGGGACAAAACCCTTTGAGATGAGTTTAGGGCCTCCATCTCCGAATACTTTGAACTAAATCAACCTCAGGCTACATCCCCCAGAATAACTGGGACGCGTTTAAAGCAGTCCTTCGAGGTAAATGCATCTAACTTAAGGCTGCTCTGAATAAACAGAGGGCTAAGGAAAGATTGGAGCTTGAGGGGGAATTAGAGAAAGCAGAGAGAGACACAAGAAAGCGCCATCCCCGGTACTGCAGCGACAACTTAGCGCACTGAAGGGGAAAATCAAATCAATCTACAACAATAGGGCCGAAAATAGGCTACTGAAGCTCAGGCAGATATCCTATGCCCAGGGGGACAAGGTGGGGTCCCACCTAGTGAGACAGCTGCACGAAAAAGGGAGCGTGAGTACATAGGGGAATTCAAGATAGAGACGGTCTCATAACCCACTCAGATGAAGCAAAAGCCCGCATTTTCTGCAGATTTTATGGGGACCTCTACACAGGCACACTTCCTGGATATAGCCCTGCAACAACAATACCTAGAATCTCTGGAACTTGCCCGCATCCCGCCAGCGGAGAATGACCGGTTAAATGGCCCAGTCACGGCCGAAGAAGTAGGAAAGCAATCTCGAAGCTCAAACTTCACAAAGCCCGGGTCCGGATGGGCTGACAGCGCATTTTTATAAGATTTTTGTGCCGGAGCTTATTCCCCACCTCACCTTGTTATTTAACACGATAACAGAGGCCTCCACTGTTTCGACCTCTATGGCTGAGGCAGTGATCACCGTTCTCCCTAAACCAGGGAAAAATCCCCAAAGTTGTGCCTCTTATAGGCCTATTGCGCTGCTGAATTTAGACGCAAACATCTTTTCTGCAATTCTGGCACACACGGATAGAAGACTTACTGCCCGCATTAATCCACCCTGACCAATCAGGCTTCATAAAAGGAAGGTAGACGCATGATAATATTCGGAGAACAATACACCTGATTGAAAAAGTTTCTAAATTCAAACTCCCGGTGATTTTGGTGGGATTAGACGCCAAAAAAGCCTTCGACAGGGTGGATTGGTCGTTTCTCTTCCTTACCATGCAAAAGTTCGGCTTTGGGGATAGATTCCTTAACATGGTCAGGGCCAACTATAAACAGCCACACTCACGAGTGCAGGTCAACGGATCCCCGTCACTCCCCTTTGCGCTTAGCAGAGGCACAAGACAAGGCTGCCCGCTCTCCCTCTCTTGTTTGCCCTTAGTATCGAACCCCTGGCTGCTCAATTTAGAGCTAACCCAGAGATTAAGGGAATACGTTTTTGGGGTACAGAACACAAGGCTTCATTCTTCGCGGATGATATTTTGATGACTCTCATGGATCCAGGCCCTTAACTACAGGAAATACAGACAGAACTAGGGAAATTTGAAGCAGTGGGGGTTTCAAAGTCAATCTGTCGAAATCCTCCATACTAAATCTCACGCTCCCTGAAGTTGAGGCATCGCAGCTCCGAGGACAGACCTCTCTACAATGGGCTAAACGTTCCCTTCTATACTTAGGCATTCAGCTCACTCCGAGGATAGAAGATCTATATAGAGCCAATTACCCCTTATTGATGTGTCAACTCCAACAGGACCTTAAGCCCTGGAAACCGCTTTACATCTCCTGGCTCGGACGGATATATGCCATCAAAATGACAGTATTACCAAAGTTTCTTTACTTTTTTCAGGTGCTCCCGGTTAAATTAGACCGCAACTTGTTGCCCAGATTGCGCTCCCTTATCACTAAATTTATATGGCAGGGTGGAAGGGCACGCCTCCCGTTCCACATTTTACGGCACTCCAAAAAGGAAGGGGGATAGCGCTACCAGATTTCTCACTATATTACAAGGCA
This sequence comes from Calotriton arnoldi, assembly GCA_963921515.1. NCBI lineage: Eukaryota > Metazoa > Chordata > Amphibia > Caudata > Salamandridae > Calotriton > Calotriton arnoldi. The sequence continues at coordinate 8,069 of CAWUFW010034933.1, read as the reverse complement.
GCACAGTTAAGAGTGGTGGTAGAATGGTCCATGAGGGAGTCCGATAAAAATTGGCTCTACATGGACAGGGCGATAGTGGGCAGATCGATCTGGGATGTCCTCTGGAAACAGAAAAAAGATAGGCCAGCCAACGCATACCTCAGCACCCCAACACAAACCACCCTCAAAGTCTGGGACGAGGTGACGAAAAATAAGGGATGGACATCTTTCCCTTCACCTTACACACCTATCCATTTCAACCTGACTTTCCTCCAGCTCTAAGAGAAGGCCCATTTGACCGGTGGCGGGAGGGGGTTGTTTGATGGTCTCGGACATGTTCCATAACTTTGACGTGCTCACATTTGAGAGCTGCCAAGGTAGTTCCAGGTCCCAAAAGGCGAACATTTCCATTACCTCCAAATCAAACATTGGGTAGCCCAGCCACAGATGAGGGAAGCCGCCACTAGAGAACACACACCGATAGAACAGCTGGTACAGAAAGCGGGCACCATAAAAGGGGCAATCTCCTCAATGTATGCTTTGTTATTATCGACAGTACACGCACCATGGGCACGATACATGCCTTTTGGGAGCAAGTGATTGGGAGAGATATTACAGAAGGGGAATGGAAGCATATGTGGGGGACTTAGCCAAGAACAACCACTCAGTGGCCTTGAAGGAGGCCCACTACAAGACGCTTTTGACTGGTACTTGTACCCACTAAACTCAAAAAGATTTTCCCAGACACCTCCGGTCTCTGCTGGCGAGGTTGTGGCCTTCAAGGGGACTTTTGCCACATATGGTGGGATTGCCCCGCTATCCGTACTTCCTAGGAGGAAATCCTATCACACATTAAAGATATGCTTGGTTATCCCATTCCAACATCTATAGAGGGAATTCTCCTGGGCATCAGGGATCCTGATCTAGAACACCAGACAAAAGCAGACAAGGCAATAATGTGGGCGTGCTTAGGGGCGGCCAAAATAACAATAGCGGCAGCCTAGAAAAAGAGGGAAGCACCAGCTATATCGCTGTGGCACTCTCGGCTCTGGAGAATTCTCACCATGGAAAGATTAGCCGATATTTTCAGAGACGAGTACAAGAACTTTGAATACAAGTGGGGTCCGTTGGTAGCCTTTCTGTCTCGTGGTCTTCCATCTGCGGTCTGCCCACCTTCCATAAGAGACCATGCACCTTTTCCAGTTCTAAAACTGTTTAAAGTGGAGATTCGAGCCTCGCCACGCGGAATGGTAGTGTCCCAAACCGGAATAGACTATAAGCTAAATTCCTTTCTATTTGACGCACTTCTGAAGGTCCGAAAGTTTGTTTCTGAGGCTCCACCACCACCAGGGTAGGGGGAGGGAGGGCTAGGGGGTTTGTTTGCTGTTATAATTTGGGGGGACACCCTAATATTTGATCCAACAAAACAAACATGACTTGAAGTACGGAAGGGAGGGTGATGAGACTTCTCAACACGAGAAACTGGACACATATTAGCTGCTGGTATATGTACAAAGTCCTGTGTACTTTTCAATGTACCATATGTTATTTGGATGTCATGTTGAATAAAAAGACCTTTGGGGAAAAAAAACCAAAAAACATTTGTGCTGGTATTAGGCAGGCACGATGTAAAGCCTCAGTTACCTGAACCTGCCAAGCCTCAGTGCCCTATATTGTTTTTAAATCAATGGTAGTACTCCAGTGATCATAACCCTGTGTAGCCAATTCAGATCTAAAGGAATTGGAATAGATTATTTTAGTATGGGTCAGAATAAATTTCGACTGCGACGTCAATTGTAATTTAAAGACATTGGATTCAGGGTTGGACGCGTCATAATCCGTGAAGTAGGTGAACTTATCCCTAAGTGTTTTAGAACTCCCCCGTAAAGGAGCTGGACAATGTTCCCATTGCGTGTAATTAAAAACAGGTCTTAACTTAACGTGTTTGTTTTGTGCAAGTAATGATGCCCATAATGTTGATAATAGAATAAATCAGCTTAATTAGCAGAATTTAAATATAAATCTTCAGCATCAAAAGCAGCATAATACTTTAAATCTGAAAACAATGAATGTACTGCTTGAACATCCCAATCATCGGAATGTATGTCCGGTGTTACCACGTCTCCTAAAGAAACTCGAAACACGTATGGCATGTTGAGGACTTCCGTCGGACCACAGATTTCGAATGCTACTTTATCCCAAACTATGCCGTCTGCAACTGGGAAGGCCAAAATGTTCACGAGGGCCTGATCATGTTTCATTATATGGGACGATATATGAAGGGCCAGAATTCCATCGACCAATTTCACAGTAGAGCATTCTGGCAGGTAATGACCATTGATGAGTAAGAAAAATACAGTCAAAAATCCTATTGACATGAAGAGGAAAATCAGGATAAGTACCAACCAGATGTAGGTCCAGGGAGGGACCAGGTACGTCTTTTTAAACCAAGAGATGAAAATACTTATTTTTGTCGGTGGAAGTGCCAATGTTGAAGACGAGGAGGAAGAGTCATAGGAGAAGCTCGCACAGTCCCCAAAATAACCGCTTGCACCCATATTCATCAAAGGCGGTAGGGCGGCATCAGTTTGATGTTGTCGTGGACTGTTCGGCACTTCAGTCTGGGACTCTTCCGCAGGATAAGTATACTCGACTTCTGCAGTGGAACAGGGAGGTGTGGGGAAAGGTAAAGGGTCAATTGTAGTTTCTATTTCACCCTCTGCAATGCGAGGATGATTCGAAGTTGACGAATGCACCGGATTCATTGAAATAGAGTTGCATGAAACAGCAGGAATTACACTATTCAGAATCGGCCAGACGGTGTAACTTGACATTGTCCACTGAAATGTATCTGTTGTCGTTGCGACCAGGTAAAGTTGGTAGAATTACTGTACGAGTACTAGGCCTGGGCGGCAAATTCCGTTCCGCTCGCGGAATTTGGGTAATTTTGCGTTCCGCGGAGAACGCGGAATTGCCAAAAATTCCGCGATCCGCAGCTTCGCGGAGTTTTTTGCTTTTTTGCGCTTTCAAAATGCGTGTTCGCGAGATATTTCTCCGCGAGCACGCAAACAGCGTTCGCGAACAGAAAAAAAGCATCGCGAACGGGCGGAACAAGCAATTCCGCGTGTTCGCGGAACTTTTGCGTGCTCGCGGAGATTTTTTACCGTTTCGCGGAGCTTTGCATAGCGCGACTACGCAAATTCCGCCTACCCCTAACGAGTCCCCTTCAATCCAAGAACCGGGACCGGTGCACGATAAGAAGGACTAAAATCTTTCTTGTTCACCAGTTTTTCTCGTACCAGATCTCCAATCTTAGGAAGCCAGCCGGTGACCGGAATCAGCATCGATGTGTCAGTGGAAGAGGGCAAATGTTCAGTTGCGTAGCTGTCACGGGTCTTTTGTAGGTCCTGTAACATAGTAGAATGATTATCTACGTCAAAGGTTGCGGCAGCCGCCACAGCGTCTAGACCATCAAGGTCTGGCACAAACATTTTGCCAAAGAGCAGTTCATAGGGGGTCTGCCCACCCAGAGATCTTCTAGGAGATTATTAAGTGCACGTTGAACTCCATACAAATGGGCCAGCCAGTTCCTGCCAGTACCTAAGACTCTAGCTGTCAAAGATCGCTTTAAGTCGCGGTTCATTCGCTCCACAATAGAGTTGCCCTCAGGCCTGTATGGAGACGAAAACTGCACCAGCACTCCCATCGACTTCATCGCGTCCTTGATTGCCTTAGAGGCGAGCGCTGGACCTTGGTCTGAATGGATGGTGCCACATGCAAACATCCCTACAAAGACACGCAAATCCCTGATGACATTTCGAGCATCAGCACTGCGTTGTGGCCAAACCCAGAGGAATCTAGTGCACGAATCAACTGCAACAAAAATGTATTTATATGCAGTATCAGAAGAGAAAGGACCGCAGTGATCAAGATATACACAGCCAAATGGTCGATTAGAAATACATAGCTGTGTTTGTGGTGGGTGTGAAACCATAGACGGTTTGATTTGCTGACAAATGCCACAAGAAAGCACATAATTACGGGTTTGATTATATAAACCACGCCACCAATAACGTTGCTGTAAAATAGAGACTGTCGCAGACACTCCGGCATGTGCAGAAGCCATGCCCTCGTGTGCGGCCATGATCAAAGCAAGTCTGCGGTCCATGTTGGGAATCAGCCGATTCCCAACTGATGGAATCTTAGCATAAGGAACTTGTTCGGGAGTTAGATGATAAGAGTACCTCGAAGGAAACCCTCCGGATAAGCTGTTCCCTCCTTCGTAGCAGCTACTGCTGCCAGAATATCATTATCTATTTTAGTCATGGACCTTGTAACTGCTGCAACGGAACACGTGGCTACTGCAGACTTGGCCGCTTTGTCAGCCAAAGAATTACCAAGAGCATGTGCTCCCACACGCTGATGGCCAAGAGTATAGATAACTTGCATGAGGGGCAGACATTGTTTAAGGTCTGCCACTCGAACCCAAGCGTTTTATGCTTAATTGCGCTGCCTTTAGAGTCTCGATAGTCATTCTGAGACCAAAAGAATAAGTTGTCATTAAAACATTGAACACAGTAGTAAGAATCGCATACAATGAGAGTATTCACATTAGGATCGGCAAACTCAAGGGCGAGAACAAGAGCACGCAGCTCCGCCAATTGTGCTGTACAGTCTCCAAGTGCCTGAGTATGCACTATGGAAGACTTAAACTCTCCATTGACAATCGAACCAGCCACAAGCCGCTGAATAAGCGTGTTTGGAACCGGTGGCCAGTTGAGCCGAGCCATCAGTATAAATGATACATTTGTACTCATCCAAAGGAAGCAACGACAACGTTGGAGGATGAACGTGTTGATACTGTAAAAACTCCTGTGTCTGAAGTGCAGGATCAAAGATAAACGTGACATCAGATGATGTCAGAAGTAGCCATTGTATCCAACGGTGATGTAGTGCCTTAGAGTTGGGTACACTTGCCTTAGTCACTGCCTCTAAGGCAGGGAAAGGCATGACCATGAGAATGCGTTTTCCTTGCGCCAGCGAGCATTCTTTTCAGAATCAACATTTGGACCGCTGTCAACACTTTTTCAACATTCGAAAAATGCATTTCTGCTGCAGTGTACAAATGTGATTTGAAATGCAATAGGTACTGTGTCCCCCTCATTGAATGTCAAGTAAGTGAAACCCACCGTCCTCGGCACTATACATATCACCAGGTTCGTGGTATTATCACACGTCAACAAGTAGTTCGTTGCAAGCATATCAGATTACAAAGATTGTAGAATAGTGGTATGCTCCAGAAGCCAGCTGGCAGAAGAATATGTTGGTTGTATCAACGCATAAAGCGGTTTGATACGCTGGGTATAATCGAGGATGTATGTCCTCCCGAAATTTAAAAATCCCAGCAAAGACTGAAGTTTCTTCAGCGTAGAGGGAGGTTGCAATTGTGCACATTTCTCCAGAAAGTGGGAGGCTAACCCCCTACCTTTATTATTGAGCTCATAGCCCAAAAGAGCACAGCATAATGAGCGATGTGTGATTTTGCAAAATTGAACTTGTATCCGTAGTCGGCAAACAATAAAATGATACGGTCGACTCAGACAAGATGCGGCATTAGTTTGTCGTCCGTCAGATAAATATCATCAACGTACAGAAAGCATCAGGGTCTATGTCGTGCAACAAAGACACAACACATGCAGCAAAAGCCCCGGGGCTGTTTTTATACCCCATAGGCAAGCGCGTAAATTTTTTCTGATTTCCGACGGTGGTGAATGCCGTCAAGTCACGGCTCTCAGGAGCCAGATTATGACTGTAGAAACCATTGGATATGTCCAGTGTAGTTTTATATTTTTTATGAACAAGGTTGTTCACCAGCGCAGAGGCGACAATGACTATTCAAATTTCGATAATCCAATACAACGCGATATGACCCGTCAGGTTTTGATACCGGAAAAAGAGGATTATTCATCAGTGGTACACAGGATTCAATCACTCCTTGATACTCCAACTGAGTTAGAATGTCACAAACGGGAGTCTTAGACTCACGTCTGATTGGATATTGCGGTTGTGGCATAGACCGTAATGGTATCTCATGTGCCGGTGAATCAATATCCCAGACCACCTGATTACGGTAGACCGCTGGGGCAAGGGGCCAAAGCCCACTCAGCTGCGTAAGCCTTTGTATGTTCATCAGGGACGTAACACGAAAAACTCTGAAGTATCACGTCCTCCCTCTAGAAGCAGCTAGCACAAAGGGTGGAGGCCAATCTGCCTCCGCCAACAAAATGTCGTATGAGGAGGTGAGATTTTCCCAGAAAACCGCTTTGATTGGACGCTGTATATCACCTTCAATTTGGAAGACAATCTCATAGAGTCTATCCGGGGGACCAACCCGGGTATCCGCTGTTTCTACTGTAACAAAGGTATCAGTTGCTGTCGCCTCCAGACAGGGACGCAGTGCCTCCAGCACTATGTAACCTCCGCTGCGCTGTCGAGCAGAGTCACTGCCCATGTCCAGTCTAGTAGTCGCGTTCTCACCGTCTGAGGCATACTTCGCAAATAACCCCTTCGCTGCTAGGCCTTTTCCCCCTGTGCTAAGCCTTTTTTTGCTATTTGGGGTAGTTCGCGCTTAGGCCCCTGTAACTTTTTGACCACATAAGGTATCCACGCCAAATTTGTGTCCTTTTTTTCCAACATCATGGGGATTCTACAGGTACCCAGGGTTTGTGGATTCCCCTGGAGGGGACCCAGAAATTAGCCAAAATACAGCGAACTTTTGTTTTTTGGGGGAAAAATGTGAAAAAAGGGCTACAGATGAAAGCGTCTGGTTTTTTCCCTGCAAATGGTATAAAAAAAAGGGTTGTGGGGCTGAAATCACCATCTCCCAAGCTTTCAGGGACAAGCAGACTTTTGTCAGAAAACCAAAATGTTTTACACAGTTTTGGCATTTTTCTGGGACATAGCCTATTTTTGCTATTTTGTATGCTTTCAACCTCCTTCCAGTTAATGGTAGAAATGGGTACAAAAGTAATAATGGATCCTGGAAAGCTCTACATTTTTAAAACGTAGACAAAATTCTGAATTCAGCAAGGGGTCATTTCTGTAGATCCTTTAAGTTTTCTTTATAGAAACTAACAGTTAAATAAAGGAAAAATTGAAAATTAGTTGAAATAAACAGCCATTTGTGTCAATGTTTTCACCTGTAACTTCTTCTAATTATGACAGCTAATTGAAAGCAATATACTGTTATATCCGCTGGACCTTTCTGGTTGTCGGGATATATAGGACTTGTAGGTTCACCAAGAACCCGACGAACCCAGAGCCAATAACTGAGCAGCGTCTTGCAATGGTTTTTATTATGTACCTGGTATATAGCAATTATTTGGGGAAAATGTATACATGGGAAAATCGGTATGAAAGACACCTATGTATTTCTGAAATGGGAACAAAATTTTGAGTTTAGAAACAGTAGAAAACCTGAAATTTTGCTGAAAAAATCACTTTTTTCACACATTTGTGTGTGGGAAAGTTGTGGCATCACCGGGCTGACACAAATTTCCTACCACCCAGCGTTCCCCCAGGTCTCCCGATAAAAATGGTACCTCACTCGGGTGGGAGGCCCAAGTACCCGCGACAGGCAAGGGCCCAAAACTTATTGAGGCAACATCAAAATTGCCTATCACAAAATGTTTTTGCTGGGTGGTAGGAAATTTGTGTCAGGCGGTGATGCCACAACTTTCCCACACACAATGTGTGAAAAAAGTGATTTTTCAGCAAAATTTCAGGTTTGCAGGGGATTCTGGGTAAGAAAACGTTGGGGGATCCACGCAAGCCATACCTCTATGGAATCCTCCGGGTGTCTAGTTTTCAGAAATGTGTAGTTTTGGTAGGTTTCCCTAGGTGGCCGCCGAGCCCCGGGCCAAAAAGTCATGGGACTTCCCCTTGCAAAACCAGGTTGTTTTGTGATAGGCAATTTTGATGTCGCTTCAATACGTTTTGGGCCCTTGCCTGTCGCGGGTACTTGGGCCTCCCACCCGAGTGAGGCACCATTTTATCGGGAGACCTAGGGGAACGCTGGGTGGTAGGAAATT
>CAWUFW010034932.1:0-10618 GCA_963921515.1 Calotriton arnoldi | reverse complement strand
CCATCCTGTTCAGCTGTGGGACAAGGGGGCCTGGTGGGAGTTGTAGTGCTGGCTTCCTACCCATAAACACCCCTCCCTGTTAAGATGGCTACCTACCTGTTAGGTGAAGGTGAGCAATGCAATGGCTGCCACATGGTTCTGGGTGTGGGGAGTGTACCATCCTGCTCAGCTGTGGGACAAGGGGGCCTGGTGGGAGTTGTAGTGCTGGCTTCCCACCCACAAACACCCCTCCCTGTTAAGATGGCTACCTACCTGTTAGGTGAAGGTGAGCAATGCAATGGCTGCCACATGGTTCTAGGTGTGGGAAGTGTACCATCCTGCTCAGCTGTGGGACAAGGGGGCCTGGTGGGAGTTGTAGTGCTGGCTTCCCACCCACAAACACCCCTCCCTGTTCAGAAGGCTACCTACATGTTAGGTGAAGGTGAGCAATGCAATGGCTGCCACATGGTTCTGGGTGTGGGGAGTGTTCCATCCTGCTCAGGGGTGAGACAAGAGAGCATGAGAAGGCTGACTACCTGTGAGTTTGAGGAGAGCAATGAGATGGCTGCCCCATGGTTCTGGGTGTGGGGAGTGTACCATCCTGCTCAGCTGTGGGACAAGGGGGCCTGGTGGGAGTTGTAGTGCTGGCTTCCTACCCACAAACATCCCTCCCTGTTAAAATGGCTACCTACCTGTTAGGTGAAGGTGAGCAATGCAATGGCTGCCACATGGTTATGAGTGGGAGGAGTGTACCATCCTGCTCAGCTGTGGGACAAGAGGGCCTGGTGGGAGTTGTAGTGCTGGCTGCCTGTACACATGCCCCATGGAAATATTGCTATTTACCTTTGGGGTGATTCAGAGGAAGGAAATGTTAGATGTGTGAGATATGTGTTGGGAAGAGTGTGTTGTACGTAAGTGTATTTGTGTTTAGGAAGTGTAGCTTTCTAGTTGTGCAAGACAGTACATAGCAGTGTAATTGGAGAAATTTGTTGGTACTTACCAGCCTCCACTCCCCCGGGTATTCCTGTGAGACTCTCTGGATGCAGTATGGCAAGCACCTTCTCCTCCCATTCGTTGAATGTTAGTGGTGGAATGGGAGGGCCACCGCCAGTCCTCTGAGCCAGCTCATGGTTCTTGTTGGCACGCTCTTTCACTCCTGGTCTTGAGGTCATGCCACCTCCTCCTGATGTTCTTCAGGGTGCGGGGTGGTCCCTTACTGCACTGACTTTGTTGACTATCCTTGCACACATTTGATTTTTTCTGGCTACTGGTGTCTGTTGGACCATGCTTCCAAACAAATGTGGTTCTACTTCTGATTATCTCATCTACCATGACTGACAACTCATTGTCAGTGAATTTTGGCATTTTTTTCTGTGCCATGGTGTGTGATGTGCAAATGTGTGAAAAGTGCAGGTGGGAAGGTGGTGGTGGAGATGTGTGTGGTTTGTGTGTGGTTGTGATGGTGTGATGTGTGCTTATTTTCCTCTCCTTTGTGCTGTGGGGTTGGGCCCTTCAGTGCTGGAGTTGTGCAAAGGATTCTGGGCAGAGAAGGGGCTGGTTTTATACTCAGCTATGTGGGTGGGTCAAAATGGAGTATTCATGTCAGGTGTGGAGTCTGGGTTGACCTGGGATTTGTATTTTTTACTTGCCATGGGGATGTGTCATTGGGGTGTGTTAGGTGTTTTTTGAGGCTGAGCCAGATATACAGCCACACTTGGTAGCCTTGTTGTGCGGTTTCTTTCGACCGCCATTACTCTTCCATGCGCGGCCGCGGCAGTCGGAATGCAACAGCCCTTCCGCTGGCTCTCCCATTCAGCATTAGTTGCGATCGCGGCGGTCGGAAACAACTGATCGTTCCGCTGGCACCGCCATCGTATTGTAATTTCACTTGCTGTCATTCCGCTGATCGATCAGCGGTTTTGGGTCTTTCCGCAGCAAATCCGAACGCCGCGGACGGATTTTCAGCTGTTCCGGACGTTCCCGGCAGAGTTTTGAGGAATCCGTCCGCAGCGGTCAGATTTCTCTGGCGGTGCATCCTAATCTGACTGCCGGTTTTGCTGCGGTACATGCGGACGGTTACTTACCGCTACCATGGCGGTTGGAATGCTTTTCCGACCGCCATCGTAATCAGCCCCAAAGCCAGGGGAAGCATGTCTTCCCATTTTCGTGCTTCTAGTTTAATAGTTTCTTTAGGATTGTTTTTATGGTGGCGTTGTACCGCTCCACCAAACCATCCGTTTGGGGGTGATACGCCGCTGTGCAGATCTGCTTGATATTAAGCTGCTGACAAACCTGCCACATTAATTTAGATGTAAAGGGGGGTTCCCTGTTTGGTGATAATCTCTTTCGGGAATCCAACTCGGGAAAATATATTAATCATAGCCTTGACTACTTGTGTCGTGTTTGGGTGTCTTAGGGCCACTGCTTCGGGAAATCTAGTAGCGTAGTCCACCAAGACTAAACCATAACGGTATCCACTATGGGAGGGGAGGAGGGGACCAAGTATATCCATCCCTACCCTGGTGAAAGGTTCGGCAATTATAGGTAGGGGCCTTAAGGGGACTCGGGGGAACATAGCGGCTGTTCTTCTTGCAAACTGGGCACTCACTGCAATATTTTCATACCTGCTGATATAGCCTTGGCCAATAGAACCTATCCAGAATGGCTTTCTCGGTCTTGTCTGCTACAAAATGCCCACCCTAAAAGATGACTATGTGCTAAAAATAGAACTCTTTCTCAGAAAGGTTGGGGTACTAGTAGCAGGATTGGCATAAGTCTTCCCTCCCTTTCGATATAACAAACCCAGTTGCACAAAAAAATTGGGGATCTGCTTGATGAGGATATTTCTGTTCTGTAGCTTGTTTCCATGCTTCTTGGAGAGTAGGGTCTTCTCGTGGGGCAGAATGAAAATTCCTATCGTGGTTCCACAGTTCACATCCATTATTAGTTAAGACCAATGGAGTCCAACTCTTCTTCACCCTCTTTCTCTGCTTTCTGCTTTTCCGGTCCTTTCCTATGGTCCATTCGGGATCCTGGACTTGGGGAAAAAGGAGCCGTTTCTCTCCATTCGGCTCCTTCTTTCCATGTCTCACGGAGTAGACTGTCTATATGGGGGTAATCATTACCCAGGACTATCAGTTTGGGTAGCTTTGGGATCAGGCCTACCTGCAAAGGGACAGGGGGGTGGTGGTTTGATGCTAGATAGACACTTCAGCTGTGGGATACGTCTTACTGTCCCCATGGACACACTGTATGTGAACGACTCCAGTCGTGTGAGGAAAGCCTCCATGAACAGCTTGGGGTCGCATGACACTTTGTAAGCACCGGTATCAATTAGGGCGTCTCTCGGTTCCCCGTTAATTATCCCCCTCCGATGGAAAGGGAGGGTGTCCTCCTTTGTAGAGCAGTACAGGGCTCGGTTGTATCCCACATCCATGGGTTCTTCTTTCTGTGGGCATGAGCGAGCACTATGGCCAAAAGCCCGACAATGAAAATGTTGGGGTCCCGGGTGAAGTGGTGGTTGGGGTGGTGTAAGCATGGTTCCTAGGACCAGTGTTACGTGTCCGGTTTTCGAGGATTAAGGAGGGGCTTAGCGGATTTAGAAGGTGCTACTCCGGGATGTTTCCATGAACTTTCTTCTCGACCCTTTTGTAGTTCCTGGGCTCTGTTAAAGGCAGTAGCTTTTTTACCAGCCTTCTCTAAAGTGAGGCCTGCATGTTGACGGACCCATCGTTGTATGGGAGAATGTAAAGATGTAAGGAACTGTTCTAGATATATCTTCTCTAGTATTTCTTCTTTAGAAGAGGTTAAGCGTTTAAGCGTTTAAGCCCTCTCTCTGCCATGTCTCTTATCCTGAAATAAAGAGCTCTGGGGGTTTCCTGAGGTCCTTCTTTGATGTGTCGCAGCCTGATTCTATACGTTTCTTCATCTATCCCCATGCGTTCCAGGATACTCCTTTTAATTTCTGCTTATGGGGTAGTACCAAGGAGATTGGTCGCCTAATAGGCTGATTGGAGGGGATCACTGATACAACATTAACTCCAAAAGCATCGCACTACAAAAATATCGAGACAACAATATCGTATAAAATATCGATACACAATACACAAAACAGAAATGACACTAACATTGATAAAAAAATCGTTACAAAATAATCTCAATGACAAAAATATCGACAACAAAAATAAAGAAAACAAAAACATCAAGAACATTAAAATAACATTAAACACATCAAAAACATCGATATAAACAATATCAACAACACATACATCGATAAAATACATATAAACTACATCGAAAATTACATTTAAACATAAAAAATACCATTTGAAACAATATTATAAAATAAATTATACCAACTATTTTAAACAAACTAAAAATAATAAAAAACAAATAAAATGTATTAAAACAAATAAATTAAAACCAAAAACAAATAAATAAACAAACAATACAACATAAAAAATATATCACAACTACCGAAAATAAACAAACACAAATATATATCATATATAAAAAATATACCACATTTATCTACATATAAATATAAATAACAACAATTAACAAAATAAAACAAAAAATAAAATAAACATAATAAATCTAAAACCAATGAAATGGTAACAGCTAAAAAGTTTAAAAAAGGTATCTCGACTAATAAATTTAAACTACACCAACACAAACCAATAGAAAACTCTAACTAATTAAATAAACACTATAAAACCAATTAATTAATTAACATAAAATTTACCGTATAACAGACAACCACGGAGAAAGAGCGAACATTTGCTAGAGAGAACACAGAACGAAGAACAACTACACATACCACTATTCTGAAAATCCTCAATAAAGGTAAGCACAAAACTTTGTAACTAAATAAATATAATTAATACTAAAAATAACTATAACATGTTTCCCTTTACATATCACAGATTTAACTTCACTAAAATTCCACCTAGAAAAATCAACACAAATATTTACGAACACAACAATAATAAAATCAACATTATAAAAAATATATCAGAAAGTAAGTATATGACTCAACCAACAAATAAAGTAAACTATTTAAAAGTAATTAATTTAATAAAAAATTAAACATAGCTAACACATGTTTTTTTCTTAACAGCTTCTACAGAAATCAACAAAACCACAACATCAACAAAAGACAACTCATCAACTAAAAAAGTAAGCATATTTTTTATTTACAAATAAAAAAATAGAGGCTAAATAATAAAAATAATCCAATGAATCAAAACTATAACGTTTTCTTTTATGTTTCACAGATTCTACTTCAAAATAACTGCACCAAAAAAACTCATAACAAATATTAAATTAGAAAACAAGTACAAAATCAACATTAAAAAAACTAAGGGGGTCATTACGATGGCGGGCGGAAGCACAACCGCCGTGCTGGCGGATGCAAAAACCACCAGTTACCGCCGGCACGCAGCAGTCCACACGCCCGCCCAATTACGATGCGAAAAGTAGGCCAAACACCGCCGGCAAGCCAGCAACACCGTCCGCCATCAAAGTGCGCCCGTACACGTAGCGGCGCAGCCTAATTGACACACACCGTCCGACGAAACACGTCCCGCCCGGCGTATAAATTACGATGCCGCAAACAAACGGCTCCCACGGCACAAGAGATACCGTACGACAAACCGAAGCGGTAACACGGACGCCGAGCACGGACAACGAAGAAGCGGCTCCCCGAGCATGAATCCAGCACTGCAGGCCCTCCCCATGCTCCTGCTGATGCACCACCAAGGACGCAACGTACCGCGGAGACGCAGGTAGGCACACACACAACAAGTGCACGCAAACAGCGCACACAGTGCAAGGGCGGAAAAGCGGACAACCCCCCACCACCGCGTGTACACTACACATCCACCATTGCATCCACATATGACACACAGGCCAAATCGTAATATCGCGTAACACATGTGTACACACCACCTGGGACTAGGAACCAACGACCCCGTCACGGCCCCAAAGCGGCGATGACGCCGCCACACATGCGCACAACGCAGAGGCCAACCGCAGCGCCATGCATGCGTCGCACACAGACACAGGGACACAACCAAGCAGCACACACATCAGCCCCACCCAGAACGCACATGACACGTGACAGGCCTGCCACAGACATGTCCCCAACGCCCAATTCACGGACAACACCCAACGCCACACAACCGACGCACACATGTCAGTGAAGTCACGCAACAGCAGGACACACCCCAGTGTAACAAACATGGCGTAGCACACAGCGGCGGCAACACCAACTAGGAGAAGCAGGTCCCCTTCGGGAAGAGGAACGCCAGTACCACACTGAAACACCCATACCACCCTGCACATATGAACAAGACATATAAAACGGAACACCAAAGAGCCCGGGGACCGACAACAGGTGGCCCAAGAATAACATTCACACACAAGGCCCAAGGCAGCGCGGAAAGGCAGCCTGCCGCCCACACAAGGGAGAGCAGACAGCACTGAATGACCTTCCATTCCAACTCCGAAACCACAGCCCTACCAAAGAAGCCGGTGAATACAGCCATTGTCCAAGAAAAGACCAACACAGGCATGCCGAGGAGACCGACCACAGGGCAGATAGCGCATATCACAGAAGCACACAACGGACGGGGAAGAAAAAGAAAACACTCCCTCATGTCGGCCACATGCAAGTTAATTGGAAGGAGTCACACATCACTGACCTTGAACTGTCTGAGAAGCATGTGGGATGAGGGCCCGTGTCCTCCAAACAAGCCAACAGAACACAAGTCCTGTCTCCCTACGACTACACAGAGCTCACAGCAACCTCGGAGCGTGCACATTGCAGACTGCACACACAGCCGGAGCACGCCACCACAACGCACCGCTGCAAAATGGCAACCGCAACACACCTACCCAACTACGCCGGACAGGTCAATCTGTACAAAACCAACCTGAAACATATATTGGGATGCGATCTCCTGTCCCTGCTGAACGTAAGTTACCGACTGACTTACCGCATCACATTGTTCAGCTGCGTCATGCCCGTCTTCTACTGTCGGAGGTGTCCCTACCAGCATCCCGTGGAGATGTGCCTCTCCAACCCGGCATGTCTAAAGGCGGACCTGCTACCACTACTCCTCCCTCTGGACGCACACGACAGGGCCTGCTCTGCCTATGGGGGCATGGCGTATGTGGCCAACATCGCACCCGCACTGAAATGGGACCACTGTGCCTCCACACGACGGATCATCGAGAACAGCTACATCGAATGTCACCCAGCATGCCCCATCATGGTCCTCCAAGGGACAACTTACGAACAACACCTTGACAGCCACCATCCGCTACATTGGCTGGCAAACATGTACACCACCAATGACATGGAAGCCCTGCTGGACGGCATCGCATACCTGACAACCTGTAAATTCGTCGGACCACAACGCAGGTTCACCGATTGACCTATGATGTGCAACCCCGCACTCATGCTTAGCTTCCGCACGGACTGGCCAGTCACCACCACAACAGCCATACCAAACGACCGGCAACTGTCACCACACCATCAACGACATCGCCATGACATCGGATATGACCGGGACATGCACACTGTTCCCCATCACATCCAGGAACACCGCATGCATCGTGGGAGGCAGTGGCATGGGGTCTGTGTATCGCACCCACATGGACGGAACTGCACGAACAACCAGGACACAACATGGATCCAGCGCACATGGACACACACACCGCTCAGCGGACATGAATAGGTCGCCTGGAGTCTGTGGGTGCTGCACCCCTCCCACCTCCGCCCCGGGAATCCCATACCAGGACCTTTGCATGGAAGACAAGTGCATACAACAACAACACGACCCCAGTGACTGTGACATGTCCAGTAACCACCACATTGCAACAACAAGTGGCACGCCGCTGCATGCACGCAAGCCCATGCCCTGATGTCATCTCACATGCACGCGTGCATGAGGAACAACCGCAGCAAACCTGTCACATGGAACTGAGATGGACTGTGCCCATGATGCCAAGCGGTCTGGTAGGCTACATGTATACCGTCTGTGTCAAAGTCCGCAGCTCCGCAGCTATACGTAAATGTACATTAGCACAGCCTTGGCCAAGCAGATGTAACTCTGAAGCCCACATCCCACATGCAACAGCCAGTCACATGTAACCCCACACCCTATCCCATTTGAAATCATGCTCAGTATATCCTCAACATGTATTCCGCTGCCAGTAGTGTCCACTATACTGCATCACAGAGGACAGAAGACTCAATATAATGTTTGAAACCAAAACTGTCTCCGCTGACTCATTTCACAAGTACGAATGAGAGAGGATGAGAGAATGTGAAGTACACGGCAGTCGTGACATGACCATGTAGTCCACTGGTATTGGATGTCAACGCAAATGAGTAGCACAACTGTGGAAGACACACATGTGTCGTGTGAAGTCGTATGGACGCAGTGCTCAGGTGGGTGGGTGTGACGGGTAGATGCGCACATGCCAAGTTGGAGCACGCCGTGTTGGGAGGGGTCATGAACAGTACACCACCGCTTCCCTGGGCATTGTGAGAGGACACCTGTCGGGGGGAGTGAACACGTGTGTGCACAGCAGCCGGGCACACGTACAAAGCGGTACCAGGCGCACCTCAGCCCACCCTCTGTGGACAAGCTGGATCCTGTTGTGCGCCCGCCATGCCCCTTGACAAGGCACACACAGCCCCAGTCGACCAGGTGTAACCCCAACATAGTCAATCCGCACAGGCGATACAGGGCACGGGATGGCAGTGGAGCATGGTGTGTGAGAGGTCTCCTCGCGCTCCTCCTGGTCATATCACGCAGGCAATAGAACCTCAACGTCTAGCATGGCACAAGTCAAATGGAAGTGTAGGGGACGCACCACAGCACGAGCAGCACTGACGTCACGGGAGGTGGCTCGCACCATCCCATCCATTGCCCATTATACCAACCACGCCACATGCCATTGCGACTAAGTGCAAGCGCGTGCGCCACCACCCCCGAGCCCTCCCCAGAGAGGCCAAAGAGTGAATGTGTGGGCCATCAGTCACAGACGGACGCGGCATGGCCGCAAGGGCAGCCACAGCCACTGGGTGTCGCAGGTGGCGGATCCGGAAGGCGAAGACTGTGATGCATAGTCCATGCAGGCCGGGTCTCCATTTGGGGCACCACGCAGGTGGACGGCGTCCCGCAACACATCATACCCTGAGACAGCCCACTCGTGCAACTGGACCCACACATACACTCCTTGCCCTCTCTGGTGCGAGCTTGGGGCTGCCTGTGCAAGCGCTAGCCTCGCAGGTGCACATGCATATTGGGGGAGCGAGGGGAGGACATGAGGGCTGGGGCGAAGATGACTGTATCACTGTCAGTGAGTACAAGGGATGACCCAGATGTGGAAAGGAAGAGACGTGTCCCGTGTGTACTGCAACTAGTCGCCAATCCAACTACCCCCCATGTCCGGAATGTAAGCCCGCACCTAGGCCCGCCCATCCGCCACATCGAATATACCACCAGCACGACAACCTTCCCATTCGAAACACTGACTGGGGGTGGCGACCAGTGAACAATCATGTGTAGCCTACCCACGCGTACATGTGGGCCCTCCATGATCCATGTCACCTGCGGCAAAGTCATGACATGCGCAATGAGGGAAGTGAGGAGAGCTGTCCGCCCCACGCACAGAAGGTGCATCAGCTCCACAGACCCAGCAGCGAGTCCAGCAGGGGTCACATGTGCAGGGGCAGCTGTGCCTGGTGTGAAGGCACATGCATATAGACAGCACATCGACCAATGTGTAGTCTGCCCACATCTACAGTCCATCATCATGCGGACATAGGAATTGAACACAGGGCAACACATCTTAGTTGGTGCACCCACCGTGACCAACAATGCGCAATCATCGACGTACCCGCCCTGTGCATGGCCCCCCACCCAACGGAGGCACATCCAGTGCCACCATCCCACACACACAAGCCTTCCACGGAACATGCTGTGTCCAATGGTCAGTACAGAGTCAGCGCCCATCTGGTGGATCCTGAACAGGAGACACATGCACACACATGCCAGCTCCCACTATGTACGTCTGCCACCTGGCACGTGCAATGTAACCTCTCACCTGTGACGTGTGACTGCAAGCACACAGCCGTCTTGGCATGGGGCTGTCAATGTGGACACCTGTCAATGTTTCGGGAGGTGTGATCCGTACAGTGCTGTACATAGGGTGCAGTGCTGACACCTACTACTGTCTCATATCCCCTCGTGCCACCGGTCCCACTTGTTTTGGCCGCTCAGCCTGTGCCCACATCGTCGTCGTCGTGTGCCATACTCATCCAGCCTCGGAAGCAGTTCCATGCTCAGCAGACATTCATGTTGCCGTGGCGTTGCCGCTTGACAGAATATGCAGTCAGTCCCCATCAGCACGCCCCGCAAGTCATTGGGGCCTAGATCCCCATGTGCATGCACATGGCAGTGGTTTGTATCACTAGCCATTGCCATTGTTGGGAGACCTGTGTAAGTGTATTGTGGCCGTGCCGTCCCAGCTTGACAGCTGGGCTGTGGCTCATGTGCTTGCTCAGTCATGTCAGTGATGTGTATGCGAAATTGCTATGTGTTGTGTTGCTTTGACATGTGTC
>CAWUFW010034931.1:0-10619 GCA_963921515.1 Calotriton arnoldi | reverse complement strand
CAACACCACAAGGCCCACTACAAAAGGAACTCCACACAAGGTTATATATAAAAAATAGCCTTTGTATTATCATAAAACACATTAGAAACGTAATCACATATTTACACTGTGCCAACTGGCACGGGCCATATTCACAGGGGAATTATATACAGGACCAGGCCAATCGGGCCACGGTCAGAACCATCAGAACAGGTAAGTAAATGCAAATATAAAACACAACCAGTAACTACTGGTACTATAATGACCTAAGCATTACACTATTAGCATTAGACATAAAATCACATTAGGCCCAAACCTCATTAGCATAAACACATTACGCAATGGGCCTAAATCATTCTTGGCAACATTCAGAGTAGGCATAGGTACATTACGCAATCATGTAGAGCCTGGCGCTCTACCAATGTCACCTAACCTGCCCCCAGGCCAAATGGCCTTCTCAAAGGGGCTCAAAATGCCCTAAGTCCAGAATGTCAGGGCGCTAAGCTGCCACTGCAGCGAAAGCAGAAAGTGCGCAATGCACGGGCACCACCGTGCCTCCTGAGTCCCCTCCTGGGACTCCTCCATATGCCCTAGCCTAACGTAGCAGCTGCCCACTAATTGCTGGGCAGCTGGGAAGATCTGTGGGCAGAGGGCACTCCTGTGCCCCGAGTCCTCCACTAGGTCTCACAAAACTCAATGGTGCCCAAATGTTGGAGCTGCCTGCGCACTCGCTAGGGCAGCTGGGCGAACGACCTTAGTACTGGCACCATTGTGCCTCACGAGCCCCTCTGGGGCTCCCCTGGACAAAACTTGGCCCCTCAAGAAGTGGCACTGCACCCACTGTGCCGTGGACAGCCCCACTCCGGGACTCCCAAGGCAACTTCTGCCACGTTGCAGCTGCCTCTGTCTAGCGGGGCAGCTGTGAGGGAAACAGGCACTGGCACTATGAGTGCCCTGAGTCCCCCACTGGGACTCTAGCAACAAAACTTACCCCTCGGTGCAGCTGCCTCGCAACTGCGGCGCAGCTGTGAAATTTAACAGGGCACCGTTCGTGCCTGGGGAGGCCCTCCGCGTCCCTCACAAGGCACCGACAATGTGCCTCGAACCGCCCCCAGCCTCCCACGCCGCGCCACCACTCACCGGGCTCTCTGGTGGCATCCTGGCAGGGTACGGCGGTACTCGGATGCTCCCGAGGCTCTGGCCGGCACTATACTGCACGCGGGGCTCTCCTACCACACGGGAGCCCCGCCGCCTCAGGTGCAGTGCTGCCGGTCCTTCTTCGCCCGGTCCCCCTTCCTGGGACCTGGGACTTGCACATGGACGCCCGCGATGCTCTGGTCGGCCGTGGCGGGGGCTTTGAACACGGAGCGCGGTCTCCGTCTTCCTTCTCGGCTCGTCCCAGCGCGGGTAGGCTCCCGCCTGGGTCTTCTCACGGCGACCGGCACCAGGCACCATACACTACGCGGGGCTCTCCTCTCCTCACGGGAGCCCCGCTCCAGCCGGCACGGACTTCCCGTTCTCCTTAGACAGGCCCCGCCCAGCAGTCAGGCGCAGGTGCCTGACTTCCTGTTCGCGGCCTGCTTCGCTCGAAAGTGGCCGCGGCGGTGATTCTCCTTCTTCTTGTGGTACCATGCGGGGTGGGCACCCGCCGATCTATCGCAGCACGCGGGGTTGGGCACCCGCTCACGGTAGCACAATGCGGGGTGGGCACCTGCCGCATTCAATGACCTATCAAGCGGGGTGGGCTCCCGCTCGGTCCCCGCATCATCGGGGAATCCCTCACTCCGGGATTCCCTCTGCAGCCCGCGCTACCGTAGGTGCCAGCTCCTCTCTCCTGTGGAGTACAAATTAGAGCACTCACGAGGCGCTAGGAGCCCCAGCAGCAAGTCCTAGGATCTTAAAGACAATAAAAGGTCCAAACAGAAAAGTTCTTCCAGGTCTAGGGGCATAGCTGGGCCCAGGGAGGCCAGCACACAGGGCCCTCCAGCAGGGAGGTAAGCCCCCATGGCGGTTCCTCCTGGGCCCCAGCAACTGCAAGCACAGGAACTGACTGAGTCAATCTCATGGGGTCACAGCCCCTTCTTTTATACAGCATTTTCCTTTGTGACACAGCACAGGGCTGGGGAAAACCAGACGCAACTGGTTTGGGGGAGCTTTGGAGCACTTTGTTGTGCTCAGCTCCTCTCTCCATTGTCAGGTGCGGGCTAGGTGCATCAGACGCACCACAGGGGGCGGAGCCAGCATTGTGGAGGGAAGGCACAGTCCTAGTCAGGTCCCAGGTGCAACTCCTCCCTCCCATCTACATGCAGATCTCCCTATTCAGCCCTGCGCTGACTCACCCTGCCCCTCCTGGAGCCACACACACCTCCCAGCCCCTGTCACTCACAAGCCAGACATGCAATTCACATCAGGCAGGCAGACACAGAGCACACATAAATGCCAACTTCCAAAAGTGGCATTTGTACACCAGTCACAATAAATCTGCGCACACCATTGCGCAGCATTTATTCTCACAAATTCATACATACCAGACTTGACCACACTGCTCCTCTCATACCAGGAATTACCATGGACACACTTATCCCCCATGCATTCCTATGGGAGGGCAGGCCAATCTCACCACAAGCACACAGAGAGCGCACGCACTTTCCACTGGACCACAGTGCGAAAGTGCTCAGAGGCCTAAAATCACCAACACCAGGTTACAGACAAGGCAAAAAGTTTAGGGGTGAACCTGCCAAAAAGGGCTAAGTCCAACACAACCCCCTTCCAGCCAAAACGCAGGGCAGACCAATCACTACCTTGATGGGCTTCCTGCTTTGGGCGATAGAACACGGACGCGGGCCCTCACTGCAGGGACACCCTCCGGTTCCTACGCCACTCTGAACCCGTGTGGTTCCCTCTGAGAAAGAACTCTCAGGCCCAACTAGGCTACCCCACTGGTACTTCCTAGTTGTCCACGGCCAGGACCAGGCCCTAGGCCACCCAGATGTCACTGGTCCTTGCCAATCCACAGAGTGGGGGCAGTAACCCCTGGCATCCAATAGCCATTCTCTACTCTCCCTCTCCAGTGTAGTTCCAAACTACCACTGATCCTTCAACCTAAGGTCCGCACCCTCAGGCTGACCAGAGGTCACGGGCAAGAGTTGCCTCACCCTACCTCTACTTCTGTGGTTCCGCACTCTCCCAGGGGAAGCACTCACCAGAACACAACTCTCCCACCAGTTCAGGACCTCTCTCCATCAACTGGTCTACCACCTGGGATTTACATTCACCGGCTGCACCGGGGTCAGAGGCGAGGACTCCCTCCCTCTGCACCCCCTTCCAGAGTCCCGTACCCTTCAGTTCCATGATCACATGGGGAGTCCCAGTATGTCCCAGGCTAGACAGAGCACACGCCAGCGGCGTATCAGCGACACACTCTCCTCCCAACTGAAACTTCCAACAGGAGGACAGCTCACTCAGGCCCATAGAAACTATTTCACTTCGGAGAGTACACAGCAAAGTCCCTCTTCAAGCAGGTGGGGGACACAGCACACAGCAAAGTCCCCTTTCCTCTTCCTCAGTGGAAACAACAAACTGCAGGTGAGCCCCAGAACACACAGCAAGGGCAGTCTCCTCAGTCTCTTCAGCTGATCCACTTTGGCAGAGATTCCTTCTTGACCTGGAAGTTTCCTAATCTCCCAACCTAGGGTCTAAACCCTCAGGTTGCACCAGGGTCAGAGGCGAGGACTCCCTCCCTCTGCACCCCTCTCCTGAGTTCGCACCCTCCCAACTGGAGTGGTACCTCTGGAAATCAAACCGGTCAGGACACTGTTTACAGTCATCCTTCCCTCCAGGTCAGGCCGAACCTGAACCTGGCCTCCCCAACCTTGGAGCTAAACCCCGCGGCTGAGCACTTTGCCTGGCACGCCAGGACTTCTGGGGTGCACACAGCACCCCCTGAGGGTAACACGACTCACGTGTTGCGTGATAGTCTGCCTGGCGCAGATCTCCCGACCCCTGTCCATCTGACAGTGCGCAAAGATCCCCAGGACAGAAGTGGTGTCACCATGGTCACTTCTACGGAGACTCAGCCCTTATGGCTGGCCCCTGACCCACTGGCTCTCCCACTGGGGAACACATCCCCCTCTCACCCCTCACTCTGGACCTCTGCACCCTCCCAACTGGAGCGGTACCGCCAGACACCAGGACCGCTGGAGCTCTAGTTACAGACACTCCACGTCCTCTAGACACTAGAAGATCCTCCTCAAATGACCTACAAGGTACAGCCTAGGCCCCCGACCTGGCGCTCCCCTAGGGAACCCTCCAGGCCCTGAGATGGGTTTCGGGCCACCGTGGGACACACCGTCCCACACTCACTCCGTCTCCACTGAGACCGGACGTGAGCCCCTACACCCCTCCCATTCCACTGGGACCTAGCTGGGCTACACTGAACCTCTTCCACCACACAGGACCGGAAGATACCCAAGCCACTACTTTTGGAATCACTCCCCAATGCCTCTGCAGGACCTCTAGCACACAGCCAGAGGTCCACCTCCTGTGCAAGCTCCTTATCACCAAAAGAACTCACACCCACTCGTCCAGTGCAACACACCACTCATCCAGACACGCCCCCCAGACTGGTGAGACAGTTCCTCACTGCCCCTGAATCTCAACCTGTACCCCTCTTACTGAGCACCAGGTACCAAACTGTGGGAACCGGGAATGGGACTTCCTGCACTGGACACCATATTGCTGCCACCACTGGATCCCACCCTTACTGGTGAATCCAGACAACTCAACTGAGCTCAGGGGATAAACTACCCTCCAGAGCTAACTTTTTCTCCTCCACACTCCCTTTCTTCCCTCCTATCCACCCACACCTCTGGGGGCAGGAAAAGGGATTGGGCACTGGACCCAGCAAGGGACTCCCTATCTATGGGAACCTCCCCACCTACTGGCGTCCCGCCGCTGTCATTTCTCTCGTCTGCCACTAAACATAAAAGCGCAGAAAACACCATTTAAAAATGACACTCTTGAGGAGAAAAATAAAATCAGTAAAAATAATCCCCAACATGTGATTATCTAAATGCAGAGTTTGTAGTGCAACCAGTTGTCGCTGTGGTACTGTGCAAAAGCAAGTCCTATCCTCACCGCTGCCAACCAAAGTTAGAAATTGGATTTCTGGTTGGCTAAGGCTTGCGCCAAAGCCAGGCAGAAACCACCACTCTAGTCAGGGCAAGAGAGTTACACACCCAAGATAACCCCTGCTCACCCCCTTGGTAGCTTGGCACGAGCAGTCAGGCCTATCCCGGAGGCAATGTGTAAAGCGTTTGCGCAACACACACACAGCACAACACCCAAGGCCCACTACAAAAGGAACTCCACACAAGGTTATATATAAAAATAGCCTTTGTATTATCATAAAACACATTAGAAACGTAATCACATATTTACACTGTGCCAACTGGCACGGGCAATATTCACAGGGAATTATATACAGGACCAGGCCAATCGGGCCACGGTCAGAACCATCAGAACAGGTAAGTAAATGCAAATATAAAACACAACCAGTAACTACTGGTACTATAATGACCTAAGCATTATACTATTAGCATTAGACACAAAATCACATTAGGCCCAAACCTCATTAGCATAAACACATTACGCAATGGGCCTAAATCATTCTTGGCAACATTCAGAGTAGGCATAGGTACATTACGCAATCATGTAGAGCCTGGCGCTCTAACCAATGTCACCAACCTGCCCCCAGGCCAAATGGCCTTCTCAAAGGGGCTCAAATGCCCCTAAGTCCAGAATGTCAGGGCGCTAAGCTGCCACTGCAGCGAAAGCAGAAAGTGCGCAATGCACGGGCACCACCGTGCCTCCTGAGTCCCCTCCTGGGACTCCTCCATATGCCCTGGCCTAAACGTAGCAGCTGCCCACTAATTGCTGGGCAGCTGGAAGATCTGTAGGCAGGGGCACTCCTGTGCCCCGAGTCCTCCACTAGGTCTCAAAAACTCAATGGTGCCCACATGTTGAGCTGCCTGCGCACTCGCAGGGCAGCTGGGCGAACGACCTTAGTACTGGCACCATTAGTGCCTCACGAGCCCCCTCTGGGGCTCCCTGGACAAAACTTGCCCCCAAGAAGTGGCACTGCAACCACTGTGCCGTGGAAGCCCCACTCCGGGACTCCCAAGGCAACTTCTGCCAACGTTGCAGCTGCCCTCTGTCTAGCGGGGCAGCTGTGAGGGAAACAGGCACTGGCACTATGAGTGCCCTGAGTCCCCCACTGGGACTCTAGCAACAACAACTACCCCCTCGGTGCAGCTGCCCTCTAACTGCGGCGCAGCTGTGAAATTTAACAGGGCACCGCTGTGCCTGGGGAGGCCCTCCGCCTCCCTCACAGGCACCGACAATGTGCCTCGAACCGCCCCCAGCCATCCCACGCCGCGCCACCACTCACCGGCGCTGCTCTGGTGGTCATCCTGGCAGGGCTGCGGCGGTACTCGGATGCTCCCGAGGCTCTGGCCGGCACTATACTGCATGCGGGGCTCTCTCCACCACACGGGAGCCCCGCCGCTCAGGTGCAGTGCTGCCGGTCTTCTCGCCGGTCCCCCTTCCTGGGACCGGGACTTCCATGGGACGCCGCGATGCTCTGGTCGGCCGTGGCGGGGGTTTAAACACGGAGCGCGGTCTCCGTCTTCTTCTCGGCTCATCCCAGCGCGGAGTAGGCTCCCGCCTGGGTCTTCTACGGCGACCGGCACCAGGCACCATACACTACGCGGGGCTCTCCTCTCTACGGGAGCCCCGCTCCAGCCGGCACGGACTTCCCGTTTCCCTTAGACAGGCCCCGCCCAGCAGTCAGGCGCAGGTGCCTGACTTCCTGGTTGGCGGCCTGCTTCTTCGCTCGAAAGTGGCCGCGGCGGTGATTCTCTTCTTCTTGTGGTACCATGCGGGGTGGGCACCCGCCGATCTTCGCAGCACGCATGAGGGTGGGCACCCGCTCACGGTAGCACAATGCGGGGTGGGCACCTGCCGCTTTCAATACCTATAAAGCGGGGTGGGCTCCCGCTCGGTCTCCGCATCTCGGGGGAATCCCTCACTCCGGGATTCCCTTCGCAGCCTCGCGCCACCGTAGGGCCAGCTCCTCTCTCCTGTGGAGTACAAATTAGAGCACTCACGAGGCGCTAGGAGCCCCAGCAGAAGTCCTTGGATCTTAAAGACAAATAAAAAGGTCCAAACAGAAAGCTCCTGGAGGTCTAGGGGCATATGCTGGGCCCAGGAGGCCAGCACACAGGGCCCTCCAGCAGGGAGGTAAGCCCCATGGCGGTTCCTCCTGGGCCCCAGCAGCTGCAAGCACAGGAACTGACTGGAGCAATCTCATGGGGTCACAGCCCCTTCTTTTATACAGCATTTTCCTTTGTGACACAGCACAGGGCTGGGGAAAACCAGACGCAACTGGTTTGGGGAAGCTTTGGAGCACTTTGTTGTGCTCAGCTCCTCTCTCCATTGTCAGGTGGGGGATAGGTGCTCAGACGCACCACAGGGGGCGGAGCCAGCATTGTGGAGGGAAGGCACAGTCCTAGTCAGGTCCCAGGTGCAACTCCTCCCTCCCATCTACATGCAGATCTCCCTATTCAGCCCTGCGCTGACTCACCCTGCCCCTCCTGGAGCCACACACACCTCCCAGCCCCTGTCACTCACAAGCCAGACATGCAATTCACATCAGGCAGGCAGACACAGAGCACACATAAATGCCAACTTCCAAAAGTGGCATTTGTACACCAGTCACAATAAATCTGCGCACACCATTGCGCAGCATTTATTCTCACAAATTCATACATACCAGACTTGACCACACAGCTCCTCTCATACCAGGAATTACCATGGACACACTTATCCCCCATGCATTCCTATGGGAGGGCAGGCCAATCTCACCACAAGCACACAGAGAGCGCACGCACTTTTCCACTGGACCACAGTGCGAAAGTGCTCAGAGGCCTAAAATCACCAACACCAGGTTACAGACAAGGCAAAAAGTTTAGGGGTGAACCTGCCAAAAAGGGCTAAGTCCAACACAACCCCCTTCCAGCCAAAACGCAGGGCAGACCAATCACTACCTTGATGGGCTTCCCTGCTTTGGGCGATAGAACACGGACGGGGGCCCTCACTGCAGGGACACCCTCCGGTTCTACGCCACTCTGAACCCGTGTGGTTCCCTCTGAGAAAGAACTCTCAGGCCCAACTAGGCTACCCCACTGGTACTTCCTAGTTGTCCACGGCCAGGACCAGGTCCTAGGCCACCCAGATGTCACTGGTCCTTGCCAATCCACAGAGTGGGGGCAGTAACCCCTGGCATCCAATAGCCATTCTCCACTCTCCCTCTCAGTGTAGTTCCAAACTACCACTGATCCTTCAACCTAAGGTCCGCACCCTCAGGCTGACCAGAGGTCACGGGCAAGAGTTGCCTCACCCTACCTCTACTTCTGTGGTTCCGCACTCTCCCAGGGGAAGCACTCACCAGAACACAACTCTCCCACCAGTTCAGGACCTCTCTCCATCAACTGGTCTACCACCTGGGATTTACATTCACCGGCTGCACCGGGGTCAGAGGCGAGGACTCCCTCCCTCTGCACCCCTTCCAGAGTCCCGGTACCCTTCAGTTCCATGATCACATGGGGAGTCTCAGTATGTCCCAGGCTAGACAGAGCACACGCCAGCGGCGTATCAGCGACACACTCTCCTCCCAACTGAAACTTCCAAAAGGAGGACAGCTCACTCAGGCCCATAGAAACTATTTCACTTCGGAGGTCACACAGCAAAGTCCCTCTTCAAGCAGGTGGGGACACAGCACACAGCAAAGTCCCCTTTCCTCTTCCTCAGTGGAAACAACAAACTGCAGGTGAGCCCCAGAACACACAGCAAGGGCAGTCTCCTCAGTCTCTTCAGCTGATCCACTTTGTCAGAGATTCCTTCTTGACCTGGAAGTTTCCTAATCTCCCAACCTTGGGTCTAAACCCTCAGGTTGCACCAGGGTCAGAGGCGAGGACTCCCTCCCTCTGCACCCCTCTCCTGAGTTCGCACCCTCCCAACTGGAGTGGTACCTCTGGAAATCAAACCGGTCAGGACACTGTTTACAGTCATCCTTCCCTCCAGGTCAGGCCGAACCTGAACCTGGCCTACCCAACCTTGGAGCTAAACCCCGCGGCTGAGCACTTTGCCTGGCACGCCAGGACTTCTGGGGGTGCACACAGCACCCCCGAGGGTAACACGACTCACGTGTTGCGTGATAGTCTGCCTGGCGCAGATCTCCCGACCCCTGTCCATCTGACAGTGCGCAAAGATCCCCCAGGACAGAAGTGGTGTCACCATGGTCACTTCTAGGAGACTCAGCCCTTATGGCTGGCCCCTGACCCACTGGCTCTCCCACTGGGGAACACATCCCCCTCTCACCCCTCACTCTGGACCTCTGCACCCTCCCAACTGGAGCGGTACCGCCAGACACCAGGACCGCTGGAGCTCTAGTTACAGACACTCCACGTCCTCTAGACATTGGAAGATCCTCCTCAAATGACCTACAAGTACAGCCTAGGCCCCCGACCTGGCGCTCCCCTAGGGAACCCTCCAGGCCCTGAGATAGGGTTTCGGGCCACCGTGGGACACACCGTCCCACACTCACTCCGTCTCCACTGAGACCGGACGTGAGCCCCTACGCCCCTCCCATTCCACTGGGACCTAGCTGGGCTACACTGAACCTCTTCCCCCACACAGGACCGGAAGATACCCAAGCCACTACTTTTGGAATCACTCCCCAATGCCTCTGCAGGACCTCTAGCACACAGCCAGAGGTCCACCTCCTGTGCAAGCTCCTTATCACCAAAAGAACTCACACCCACTCGTCCAGTGCAACACACCACTCATCCAGACACGCCCCCCAGACTGGTGAGACAGTTCCTCACTGCCCCTGAATCTCAACCTGTACGCCTCTTACTGAGCACCAGGTACCATACTGTGGGAACTGGGAATGGGACTTCCTGCACTGGACATCACTATTGCTGCCACCACTGGATCCCACCCTTACTGGTGAATCCAGACAACCCAACTGAGCTCAGGGGATAAACTACCCTCCAGAGCTAACTTTTTCTCCCTCCACACTCCCTTTCTTCCCTCCTATCCACCCACACCTCTGGGGGCAGGAAAAGGGATTGGGCACTGGACCCAGCAAGGGACTCCCTATCTATGGGAACCTCTCCACCTACTGGCGTCCCGCCCTGTCATTTTCTCTCTTCTGCCACTAAACATAAAAGCGCAGAAAACACCATTTAAAAATGACACTTTTGAGGAGAAAAATAAAATCAGTAAAAATAATCCCCAACATGTGATTATCTAAATGCAG
The DNA here is from genome assembly GCA_963921515.1 of Calotriton arnoldi. Taxonomy (NCBI): domain Eukaryota; kingdom Metazoa; phylum Chordata; class Amphibia; order Caudata; family Salamandridae; genus Calotriton; species Calotriton arnoldi. Next base: position 259 of record CAWUFW010034931.1, on the reverse strand, counting down.
AGTTTGTAGTGCAACCAGTTGTCGCTGTGGTACTGTGCAAAAGCAAGTCCTATCCTCACCGCTGCCAACCAAAGTTAGAAATGGGATTTCTGGTTGGCTAAGGCTTGCGCCAAAGCCAGGCAGAAACCACCACTCTAGTCAGGGCAAGAGAGTTACACACCCAAGATAACCCCTGCTCACCCCCTGGTAAGCTTGGCACGAGCAGTCAGGCTCTATCCCGGAGGCAATGTGCAAAGCGTTTGCGCAACACACACACAGC
>CAWUFW010034930.1:0-10619 GCA_963921515.1 Calotriton arnoldi | reverse complement strand
CGGAAGACAGAGCCTGACATTTGACCTCTGTCTTTGAATGCAGAGCAAATGTGACAAGAGAAGATCAAGATTTACAGGCCTGTTTACAGAAAGGAACACTCATGGAAGAATACAAGGGGAGTTGGTGTGAAAAGGCTTTGCTCCTTGGGTGATACAAACTCACCCAGGACAGCCTAAAACGAATAAAGCCAGCAAGCAGAAAGTCAGAAGATGTGAGTTACAAACCACAAAGCCAATGGTAAGCAACAGGCGGATTGCATTCGTAAGTCAGCTTTCCGAATGTCCTCAAGCTGTCTTTTAGGTGTCGACCTAAACAGGAAGACATGGATGGAGGAAACCGGGACACAATGGTAACTATATAAAACAAGCACTGGCAAAGACAAGTAGGCCTCGTCTGTTGACCACCAATAGAAACCGGTTGAATTATCTTCTCCTGGACGCCTTGAAGTCGCGCTGCAACTCTACGCATGCAGGTAGAAGCTAATTAAGGTCTACACACTTATATACAGTCTTATGGGTAGGAACGATACATAGTTTCCACCGTTTCGCATAGAAGCACTACATCCCGGAACATCTGACTTTAACCCAAGGTCCTGGAGACATGGTCCCTCAGTAGGCATCACATTTCAGCCACAAGAGGGAACATTAGCTTACGGTTGAATAATTAGGGACAGCTTACCTTTGGAATCTTCCCAATAGTTACATATGTGCTTTGGGTTGCAGAATTGGATTAAGGGTAGTGTACTATTTCTAGGATCAGATATACCACTACCTGTTAAGTTGGTATATACCGACGGGAGTTTCCGCTAACTATATGTTGCCTTGCTACGGGTTGACTGACATTGGAGCCTTCACTTCTACAACCTTACTTACCTTGTTAGCCTTGAAAAAGTCACTGTGTGATGAATAAAGTGTTGCTGTTATCCATTATTGGACACACTGAAGATTGGTTGTTGCATAATGAATGTACTAAAGATAACAGATTTCTTCTTTCTTCAATAAATCATATGATTGACTCATCAATACGTATTCCCACTTTATAAACTTTTTAATATTTATGGACTTCGTACAGATTGCTATGGTATCTTTTCCTGGCTTTGCACATGATTTTAGCCTGTGATGTTCGGTATGAGTGAAAATACATTCTTTTTTCTTATGCTGTACATCACCGGCAAAAAACCAGAAAAATTCAATAACATATATGTGGATACACATCATGACACTACATACTCCTAGCTTGATGAATTATGCATGTATCACAATGCAAGGATGCCCATATGGCATTAGACAACCACCCTTTTCATTTTTATTTTTTAAATTTACTATTCCAAGCAGTAAACATTGATCTTGGAGCGGTAAACTGAAAAAAAAAGAAACATGCGTGAAAGCACATTTTAGAGGCACCTAGCAGCCAGGCTTTCACATTTAATTTTTTTAAATTTATTTAAAAGACCACGATGAGTAGAGCAGGGAAGCAATGGAGAAGCTGATGAGGAAAGTCCACACAGGGAGGAGCAATGCGTGTTCGCAGTCAAGGAGCAGGGGAGGAGCTTAAAGTGGGAAGAGAAAAAAGCACACAAAAATTCCAAGCTGCGAGGGTGGGGAAGCATCAGACAAGATGAAGGGGCAGAGGGGAAAACATGGAGTGTGCAGAGTAATGGGCTGGTCATAAACCCACTGTAAGCATTGGTATTGCCCACAATTAGATTAGAGCAAAAGAGAGGGGTCCCATAATCAACGACACAGGCCACCTCAATAGACTGTAAAAGTCAAACAATTTCCCTTTGGAGACTTGATATTACACACTACAATAAGTGGTGTAGATTTTATGATTGCTTTTTGTGCATCCAGTAGTGTGTAATATCAAGTATCCAAAGGGAAGACCCTGAAGCTCTCAGGAGGCGCACTGGCAGTGCGCCACCTAGAAGGTGGTGGACTGTCAGTGCGCCCCCTGATTGCTGCCCTCTGGTGCGGGGAAAGAGGGTCCCATGAACCCCCCAGACATCCCCTTGCATGCAGGTGCAATCACTGACTGCACCTGCCTGCAATGGGGTCTCTAATCCCCCTTAAAAGTGCAGGCTGGTTGCCGACTTCACATTGAAAAACGGAGCAGCTGCTTTAAAGCCGCTCTATATTTCACTTGAATGCGCTGTCCCCAGGGCAGTACGAGGTTTGCGGCTGCCCTGGGGGTAGCGCATTCTATGTAATAGGTGCACTTTCCCTGTTTGCTCCTGGCGCACCTGTTTTAAGGTGCGCTGGGTGCAAACAGCGAAAGTGCACCCTATACATAATAGGGCCCCAGATAGGCAGAGGAAGACACAGATGTGCATGCACTAATACAGTGAGACATGGACCAGAAGTCTCACACAGAGTAAGAGAGATTGAGACAAGGGGCCAGTGACATGGGGAAACGGACATGGAGAAAAGAAAACATAAAATGTCGTCTTCGGTGGTGGTGCATTGGAGGGTGTCCATGTGGATGATGGCAATGCCTTCTCTGTGCTTGTTGGAGCGGTCTCTGTGTATCATCTTGTAGCCGTGGGGTGTTGCAGTCGTGATGTTGGGGCTCAAAGACTGGGTGAGCCAGGTCTCAGTGATGAATACCACACCAGGTGAAGGTTGTGATGGTGTCCTAGATCTCGGTGGCGTGCTTGCAGAGAGATCGTGCGTTGAGCAGCATGCATTGAAGCTGGTCCTGGGTGTCGGAGGTCGGCTGTGTGAGGATGGTGAGAGTATTAGCGTTGCAGGTAAAGCAGCAGTGGTGGCAGGCAAATGGTGCTTCGGTGGATCGTGGAGAGGAGATGCAGCAGTTGTTGCAGCTTCTGGGAGTGTGGGACAGGAGCTCGGTGGAGGTGTAATAGTAAATGGCAGGAGGGCCAGGGTTCCTGGCGCTGGGCATGGTCCAGGCATGGACGGGCACAGACAGACTTACCTTTGGTGTGTTGGCGGCACGCCCACTGCACAGCCGTGCTGCAGCCTCTATTAAGTAAGTCCTGGGGAGGGAGGGGCGCTGGGTGGTGGGAGGCGGGATGTGGTGACGGCAGGAAACAAATGGCGGGAACAGATGGTGGGCTCACTGGGTACAGAAGAGAAAGGCTGACTAGGAAATAAAGGGACAGCTAAAACCAAATTACAATGACTGCCTAATGCAGGAAGAGAGACTAGCTATCCATGCAGGGGAACAGCAAATACCAGAAAAACAGCAGTGTGAGCAATCGTGAGAGACAACACAATACAGGGGGAATACAGGCAAACTTGAGGAAAACAATACTTTAACAATACTTTACTGGGCTGATTTCAGCTGTAGTGGTATGCGGCGGAGTGCTGCGGTAGCAGGGAGAAGAGACAAGGGGGTGGGGTGACTGCAATAGCGGAAAACAGGGGACCTGTCTGGCAGTGGTGAGCTGGTACGAGGACCTACTCCCGTGGGTGACAATAAATAAATGATAAATTAAATTGTTGTGGAACCAGTTTCATCTATAAAGTTAAAATCTAAAGCTAACATAGCGGAGGCTAATGCTCAAAGATAGTCACAGAATTGTTATTAGAAAATACCAAAGGTCACAACTATAGAAACTATGCGAATTGATTCAGTCTCAATTTAAATGTCCTTCCCTTATTGGGAAGAGGATGAACATTATGATAGTGATACGTATAACTGACTCCCTCCTCTTGATTCAGATAAAGCGTTGCTTGCAGGTCTGCAAATGCATATAGTATGGATAAGATGCTTGAATGTCTTTTCCCGAAGGTTGAATTTCTATGAAGCAGTTAAAATTTGCTTATGCTGGGAAAAAGGCAGCTGAATTTCATTTTACTAAGCTACATACTCACACCATAGAACCGAAATCATCTCTTTTTATGGAGGTTTAGGCAACTAAATAAAAACAGAGGGTATTCTAACATTTACTGAAGCTAAATGAAGCCTTGATGGACTAGCTCCCACAGACTGGGAATACACCTCAATTAATTGCAGCTGTTTCATGAATGGTGGCTAAGAAGTGTAGACCTGCTGTGTGTGATCTTTGGTTTCAAATCTAATGCCATAGAGTCTGGTGGTTTAAGCTTCTGGCTCTAAGGTTAAGTTGAAAACAATTCTGTTTGAATCACCTGATAAGAGAATCTAAATGGGTTGATTCTTTAGGTCAGAAGGTTTTGCCTCTGATGGTGCAGCTACACTACAGGTTATTTAATATTGAGATACAATCATGCTCTTTGAGAGTTAACTGCAACAATAACAAGGGGATGGATGGAATGCCCAAATTAATCTCAGCCACCCAATCAGGGTGAAATTGTTCCTGGTTTGTTTGTGTTCCGGTTCATGGCAGACCTGGTCTGAAAGTTCAGGCTGGACTGTTCCCACTGGAGTAGGGTCAAGAATGATTTTCATATGGCTGGATCCAAACTGAGGTGGCGTGGTGAGCAAAAGACGGATGGGTTGGAAGGCTACCCCAAGTGATTGCCATTGGTTAGACTGATTGAAAGCATTCCTCTCATTGCCTTTTGTGTTTTTTAAGGTTTACCACTCTTGTCTTGAATAGACTTCAGGAGCTGATAAGAAAACATTTTTGCAATCTTTCTAAAGATGGCACGGACACTAAGCATGCTGTTCAAACTGGATTGGATACCATGGATTATGTGCCATGCTTTAAGGGGGTCTGCTCTGCTGTAAGTTTGTCTAGACATGTTCGGATGACATGTTTTTCAGGAGATGTTCAATCCCAATTGTTTGATATGCCTATTGATGTGCAAAGATTGTTCAGCAAGTTTGGACTCTCATCTCCTACTAAGAAGTTCTACCATCAGTACCAATATTTCCAGGAGCATTGTCTTCAAATTGGTCATTCACAACTCCAGCACATGGTTCATTAGCAGCAGCCTTCTACTAGGGTCTTTGGGGGCAAAGGTAGGCAGCAGAGTCCACTTCTACTGTGACTCCTGCAAAGCCACTTTGACTTCCTAGTAATGCAGCATCGCAAGACTCCAGTCAGAGAGGTCAGCTGGCAGATTTTCTGAGCCAGTGGCAGAGCATAGCTTTAGACTATTGGGTCCTGTAAATTCTTGCCAGTGGCTATTCTCTGCCATTTAAAAGGAAGTTACCTCCTCCACATGAACATCTTGATGAAGAAAGTGGAAGATTTGTTGGTGAAAGTTGCCATAGAGCCGGTTCCTTATTTGTAGAATGGGTGCGATAGTTACTCCTGCGTGAGCTCAATGAACAGAGAGACTGATTTGGATCTCAGATTTGTCAACAGATTTCTAATTCAAGGGAGGCTTTGTATGTGTTACTGCAATTAATCTTGACACCTCTTCAGGGTTAAGATTGGTTAATCTCTATTAGACCAGCAAGATGCTTTGTTTCATATTCCTACATAATTACCATTAACTCACTACAAGGAATGGCAGTTCCGATTTGCATTTCTGCCATTCGACATGGATTCAGCCTCTCAAGTATTTATGAAAGTAGTGGCAGTGGTGGTTACCCATCTTCTTTGGAATATAATTCTACTTTAACTCCAGCTAGATAATTAGTTGCTGAAGGTGAGTACACACAAGAATTTTTTAAAGAACCTTTCAAGTACAGTCACTCTTTTGCATGACTTGAGATTCTCTGTCAATTTTCTTTTTTTAACTTCTGATTTGAAAACAGCCAGCTCAGTTTATAGAAGCAGAGCTGAATATGAATTTAATGAAGGTTCTTCCACCACAGAATAAATCTGTCAACATTACAGCATTGGTGTCAGAGTTCAACAGAGTAAGAGCTCAACTGCCAAGAGCTAATCCGAGCCTTTACTTCTGTTTCTCATGACTTCCTGCATCTTTATCTAATGTCAGCAATGCCCAGGAAGGACTAATTACTGTAGGGCAGCCTGAAATTTTCAATGCATCCAATTCAAATTCCTCTTTAACTTGAAGGGGCATTTAGGATGATTTTTCAGTCAGCTAAGAAGGAAAATGATGTTTTTGACCTCTTTTCCACTTGGTATAAATATGATAATGAATAATCTAGCCTGAACCAAAGGTATTTGGCCTTGCTTCATGGATCAATGAGCAGATCGAGCATCTCAGGAGTTAATGGGTGGAGGTCAGAGTTTTGTATGCAATTCTTGGTCCCCGCTAAATATATCTCATTTTTACTACCATTCAGCTGAAGGGAACTGTCATCGTCCATAAATGAGTGCTCAATTCACAAACAGTCTCCACACATGTGGTGGAGGCTCCGTAGTCGTGGCGGGATCTCTGCACTTATGGTAGAATCTCTGCAATGAGAAACTGCAGTGCGGAGATCCCGCCACAAGAGCAGCTATCCCACCACGAGTGCTGAGCCTCCGCCATGAGTGCAGAGGTTCTTTGTGAATCGGGCCCTAAATGTCTTTCAATACGGATAGAGTAAACAAATTAGGAATAATACCATGTACCCTAAACAGGATTTGAATGTCACCGGCGTATGACTGATATTTAAAATCAGGTTTTCTTATGACATCCAGCTTTGGTCTAAGATATACATTGAGTAAACAGGGATGACTACACATTTCATAAGTCATCTGAGTGAACAAAGCTTTTCCATTAGTATCTGCGCCTGTCAGGCAGGAAGGAAGAAAACAATTGAGCAGCATGTTTGTAGTATAATAGCCTTGTGTTTCCCTGTTGAAAGTAAAATAAGATATTGAGAACATAGGTCATCAAAATGGGAGTCTTATTTAGGGGGTGATATATCACAGTGAGTGTAATGCTATAATCAGGCAATAGAGCTCACCTAATTGGTACATATTTAAATGTCTCACAATATCAATCACTTTAAAGCATCTTCATCACCCCAAACTTAACCACATGAGGGAAAGTGTTGGACTCTTGTGGGAGCAAATTTACTATACTTTTAGGGTTTATAATAAACTACTCCCACAAAATTAAATATCACTTTTAATTTTAATTAGCCCAAAAAGCACATGAGATAACTAAGCTAAACTGGAAGTACACGATAAAAATCATATATTAATAAATGTAAAATATATAATTTAAAATAAAATATTTAAATAAAAATTAAACGTATTTAGAAAAGTGAAAACTCAAATATACATTTAAAACAATGTTACAATGCTCTAATTGTTTTCAAACAGTATTTAGTTAAAAAACATATTACAACAATATCCTTATTTAAAAATAAAAAGGAATAAATAAAACATATTTAATAATGTAGATATGGTAAGATAAATTAATACTAATATGCCTGTGGGTATCTTGGTGCTGAATAATAGATGTGTATTGTTATCCTAATTAATAGTGCTTATTTGATCAACCTTGGAAAGATGAAAGGCTGAGCGAAAGCACAAGAATTCAAACATGTGAGTAGGAAGTCAAACACAGATCCGTCAAGTGGAAACATTAGTTTACTAAGCCACCAGACTAATAATATCTGTTTGGGGTCTTCAACATATCTGTCATTGCAGACATCGCTTTGGAGACTTGAATATGACTATCATCATGCACCATCACTGTGGGGGCTTGGACCTCATTGTAATCACACACTATCGCTGTGGGGACTTGAACTTGGCTATGATCACACACTATCTCTATGGGGACTTGGACATGACTATAAAAACACACTATCTCTCTGCGACCTGGGTAACATAATAATCACACACTATATCATTGGGGACCTCGGCATACCTATAATCACACACTATCTCTGTGGGGACCTGGACATCCATATACTCACACTATCTCTGTGGGGACCTGGGCATCCCTATATTCACACACTGTCTCTGTAGGGACCTGGGCATCCCTATAATCACACACTGTCTCTGTGGGGACATGGGCATCCTATAATCACACACTGTCTCTGGAGGGACATGGGCGTCCCTATAATCACACACTGTCTCTGTAGGGTCTTGGGCATCCCTATCATCCCACACTATCTCTGGGGCGACCCTGGCATCCCAGTAATCACACACAGTTCTGTGGTTACCTAGGCATCAATATGATCACAAACTATCTCTCCGGGGACCGGGGCATCATTATAATCAAACACTCACTGTGGGGGCTTGAATATCACTCTAATCACACACTATCTCTATGGGGACTTGAACATGACCATAAAGATGCACTATCTCATTGGGTACCTGGGTAACATTATAATCATACACCATTAATATGAGGACCTGGATACCCCTATAATCACCCACTATCTCTGTGGAGACATGAACATGACTTTAATCACACACTATTCTTTGGAGACTTGAACATTACTATAAGAACACACTATCTTTGGGGGCATGGTCATCTTATAATCACACACTATCTCTGTGGGTTCTGGGTATGTCTATTCTCACACATTATCTCTGTGGGACCTGGGCATCAATATAATCAAACACTATCTTTGTGGGGACTTGAACATGGCCGTCATCATGCACTATCTCTACAAGAACTTCAACATGTCTATCATAAAAGATTATCCATACATGGGCTTTAATTTGACAGCCATCACACCATTTCTCTACAGGTCTATAAACACTAATTCTATGAGGATATGACATCCCTATAAACCACCTTAACTCTGTGGGGACCTGAGCTTCACCATAATCACGCAATATCTCTACAGGACCTGAGCATCAATATAACGACACACTGTCTGTGCAGAGATCTGGCCATCACAATAAAAACATGGCATCTCTGCAGCAACCTGAGCTTGACTATTATAATAGTGTCTCTACAAAGGACTTGAACATGACTAGCATAACACTCTCTATGTAAGGACTTGAACCTGCCTTTAATTACACACTATCTCTGTGGGTATTTGAACATAACTATACTACCTCTATAGGTACTTGATCATGAATATAACCCCACACTATCTTTAGTGAGACTTGAGAGTAACTTTAATTAAATGCTATATTTGTGCGGACTTAGTGTAATAACACACTATTTCTACATGGAATTTAATATAAATATCAACATACACTATTTCTTTGGGGACTTGGACGTGCCTAAAAGCAAACAATTTATCTGTGAGGACCTTTGCATGCCTTTAATCAGACACTATCTCTTGGACGAGATGAACATGACTATAATCACAAACTATATGTGTGGCAACCTGAGCAACAGTCTGACATACTACCACATATGACCTCAACATAACTATCATCACACACTATCTCTGTGGGGACTTGAAAATAAATATAATCAGACACTATGTCTATGGGGACAGGAGAGTGAGTATAATTATTGCTAACTCCTGTGGTGACTTGGGCATCAATATAATCACACACTATCTCTGTGGGGACTTAAACATCACTATAATGTAAATCCGTATTTGTAAAGCGCGAACTACTCACCCTTATGGGTCTCAAGGCGCTGGGGGCCGTCGTGGAAATTAAGTGAGCTATTGCGCTGAGTCATATGGTGCTGAGCTGCCGCCGGAGCCAGGGATCGAACCAGTGAGCCCTGTGCTTCAAAGTCAGCTGCCCTGGCCGCTGCACCACACCTCTCCACTAAATCACTCACTATCTCTGTGGGGACTTAAACATCACTATAATCACACACTATCTGTGTGGGGACCTGGGCATCAATATAATCACACACTATCTCTTTGGGGACTTGGGCATAAATCATAATCACACACTATCTCTGTGGGGACCTGGGCATAAATATAATCACACACTATCTGTGTGGGGACCCGGGCATAAATATAATCACTATCTGTGTGGGGACCGGGCATCAATACAATCACACACTATCTGTGTGGGGACCTGGGCATAAATATAATCACACACTATCTGTGTGGGGACCCGGGCATAAATATAATCACACACTATCTGTGTGGGGACCCGGGCATAAATACTAATCACACACTATCTGTGTGGGGACCTGGGCATAAATATAATCACACACTATCTGTGTGGGGACCTGGCATCAATACAATCACACACTAGCTCTGCAGGGACTTGAACATGACTATCATCACACAGTGTCTGTCAGCTCTAGAACATTACTATAATCACATGCCATATTTTGGAACTATTATTGCACAGTCCTATGAAAGAAGAAGATGCCTAGTGGTGAAGGTAATGAAAAAAAAAACTGGTAATCCCAGCTTGGCTTTTCTATTTTTCCATTTGATTACATTTCAGGATCTTTGGCATCTAAATTAATTTAACTATATGTTGTTTCCTTATTCCTTAAAGTGTGTGAGCATTCAGCAATAGGCTAAATATGCAGTTCATATGCTATTGTTTTCCCCTGAAAAATGCATTATCATTAAAATCCAGATTTACGTGTGTCCATAGGACACATGGGGTTGCTCCTATATGACTAAACTATCATGTAATTTAGATATAGTACTGAAAAATAGCATTTAGCAATTTGTTCATGACTGTATTCTATCACAAATGAAAAGTTTGGAGTAAGTCCTCACAAGGATAGTAACACGTGTTGAAGTCCCCATAAGGATGGTTCTGTGCGCGCGATGAAATAATGCTATATTTGCACATTTGAAGCAGGATCCTTGCCATCTTGATTTTTTCTTAACAATTTTCTGTAATTATCATGATTTAAGGCCATTGGGAAAGGTTAGTCCCCTGACAAGGCAGGTATCCACACATAGTCCCCACAAGGATGGTAAC
>CAWUFW010034929.1:0-10620 GCA_963921515.1 Calotriton arnoldi | reverse complement strand
GTACTACTCATTCACACATGTCAGATTCGTTTGATCTCCATCGTGAGAATCTATTCCAATTTCCATGATGACTTGTGGGGTTGACAGGGTACAACATATCTGTGTGATCTATCTTGATGTGTACACACCAGTGTAGGTGTGTTGTCATCTTGGATAGGTATGGCTTCATAGTCAAATGGATGGATGTAGATGTGCTTACTGGAGTCATCAGACAGTGTGAGTATCCTGTCATTAGCAGAGGTGTTCATGTGTATGTGCCCTTGAGCATTGGCCTTTCACACATGTATGGTCCAGTTGATGAGTGCCTGTTTGTTTCCATGATCAGACACCTTGTTGAGTGTTTGTGGACATGTAACCTTGCAGTCCTAGGGTACACCTACATCTTATCCACATCATTTGTGAGTATGCAGAGTGTGTCACTGCAATGTCTGTGTTGTGAGTCTTTGGATCCGGCCTGGCTCTTGCTTACCTTTGTTCTCACTGTGCTGCATGTCACTGGGCTACAAACATGACATGTGAGTTGTCACATGCATTTGTGTCACTTTCCACTTTATGGGCTCCAATATGTGTTGGTCTGATTCATAGCAGTCACAGTCATACCATTGGGGCATACACAATGTGAGATGCTACACTATGGCTTTATGCTCTGTACACTCCTCACCTGTACAAATCTTGTGTATACACCACTTCAGTCAAAACATGTGCCACTGCATGCCATGCACATGTTTGACCCTCCACAACACTCCATGGTGTGACAGTGTACTGTGTGCAAATGTTTTGTATCCAGAAGCATTGTGGCCCTCAGCACTGTTTCAGTATGTGATATGTGCTATTTGTGCCTACTTGATTTCCGTCATGGTTGCTGAGGTACAGTACAGATGGATTTCCAGCACAGTCCTCTTGTCTTGTTCCAGCATGGATGTTTGCCTGGGTTGTATAACAGGGGGTGATGGCAAAAGTGTGTAGCTGGTTGCTACAACACTGCTACCCATCTTGGGCATGCATCTTCCTCACTTTTCAGTCTGCAGTGTATACACTCCCAGTCCCCAAGCAAATCTGCCACCTTGAGCCCGATCGGAGCTGTGTGAGTGGTGCTTGTAGGTGGGGGAGAGGGGAGCAGCGTGCCAGGAGTAATCAGCACAAGGCAGCATTCGGGAGCCCTGAGGGTGTCACTCATGTAAATTGAGGGAGCCTCACTCATTGCATTTTGCAGGTTTCCCTGAACATCGTGGAGCCGGCCCTGCCTGCATGCTTGCTGTGAGTTGTTGTTGTACCGGGGTTGCATGCGTGGAGATGTTTTGGACGTACCTCTGCTGTAGGGCGCAGCGGCGTCTTATCTGCTGGTGATGCTTAAGGTAGAGCAGTGGAAAGGCCTGTAGAGCAAGATCCATGGTGGATCTGGTCATATGCAGGTGTTCTGGCTCGACTTTTCCTCACCGTAGTTGTGCTTCCGCCATCCACGATGAGGTGGTTTTACCACTGCGGTGGGATTGGCTGTTTGGTACATCGTAACCTGGTTGGTGGACGGGACGTGATTCATCACGCAGTTCTTGCTCTATAGGATCCGTCCGGCACCCTTGCATAATGAAAAAACTTGCGGAGCCTGAAACACCGCGGCGGTCGGAAAATGGCCTATGTTAGCCCGTTGTAATATGGCGGTCGCAATGACCGCATCATGAGCAGAAAAATCGATGTTTTCCGCCACCGCCACCACTGCGGATGCACTTCCGTCCACCATCGTAATCGGCCCCTAAGTCAGGGAAGGTGCTGGACATTAAACATATGTAATTTACTATTTCCACTTCAAACTGTATTAAGTCAGGGAAGGCGCTGGACACTAAGGGGTCGATTCCGATTCGGGCCGGAAATTTCTCCGACCGAGCCGGACCCGGAGAGATTTCCGACCGAATCGGACCCGTGCAGTCCGACCGAACGAGTACGATGCGTCCGTATGTTATCGGACTCGAGTCGGTCGGACTCCCATTGAAGTCAATGGGAGCCGGTCGTACAACGCGTACGCGGGCTCCCATTGACTCAATGGGTGCGAGTCGGACAAGGGCGCCCCCTACAGCGGGTACGCGGCGAAGCGATTCGCGCCGTACACGCACAGGTAGGGGACCCATGGGTCCCCCCTGTGTGCGACTCGCGCGGCTACGCGTACAGGGGGTCCGACACGGACCCCCAAAGTACGGCTCCGACAGCTCTTACGAGCCGGAGTGCGCGGCTCGGTCGGACTGCTCGCGGCGCGCATCGTACTTACCCGGCCGGGAAACGTCTCCATTGCGCGGTGCGAGTCGAGTCCGAGCGAGTCGGTCGGAGCGGTTCGAGCCGGGAGCGAGTCGGTCGGAGCGGTCGGGACGCCCGGATGAGTCGGTCGGCGATTTCGCATCGTACTCGCTCGGCCGGACCCGCGTACGGTTCGGTCGGGAAACAGGGCTCCGAATCGGATCCGGTAAAGCCGAATCCGATTCGGAGCCATACCGGCCGAGATCGGAATCGGCCCCAAAACATATATAATTTACTATTCCTACTCCAAACTTAAAAAAGTCAAGGAAGGCATTGGATAGTAAACATATATAATTTACTATTAACACTCCAAACTAGAAAAAGTCAGGGAAGGTGCTGGACACTAAACATATATAATTTACTATTCCCACTCCAAACTACATTAACTCAGGTAAGGTGCTAGACACCAAACATATATAAATTACTATTCCCACTCCAAACTACATTAAGTCAAGGAAGGTGCTGGACACTAAACATATATAATTTACTATTCCCACTCCAAACTACATTAACTCAGGGAAGACGCTGGACACTAAACATATATAATTTACTATTCCCACTCCAAACTGTATCAACTCAGGGTGGGTGATGGACACTAAACATATATAAATTACTATTCCCACTCCAAACTACATTAAGTTAGGGAAGGTGCTGGACAATAAACATATATAATTTACTATTCCCACTCCAAACTACATTAAGTCAGGGAAGGTGCTGGACACTAAACATATATAATTTACTATTCCCACTCCAAACTACATTAACTCAGGGAAGGTGCTGGACACTAAACATATATAATTTACTATTCCCACTCCAAACTACATTAACTCAGGGAAGGTGCTGGACACTAAATATATACAATTTACTATTATCACTCCAAAATACATTAACACATGGAAGGTGCTGGACACTAAGGGGACGATTCCGATTCGGGCCGGAAATCTCTCCGACCGAGCCGGACCCGGAGAGATTACCTACCGAATCGGACCCGTGCAGCCCGACCAAACGAGTACGATGCGCACGTATGCCATCGGACTCGATTCGGTCGGACTCCCATTGAAGTCAAAGGGAGCCTGTCGTACAACGCGTACGCGGGCTCCCATTGACTCAATGGGTGCGAGGCGGACAAGGGCGCCCCCTACAGCGTGTATGCGGCTAAGCGACTCGCGCCATACACGCACAGGTAGGGGGGACCCATGGGTCCCCCCTGTGTGCGACTCGCGCGGCTACGCGTACAGGGGGGTCCGACACGGACCCCCAAAGTACAGCTCCGACTGCTCTTTGGAGCCGGAGTGCGCGGCTCGGTCGGACTGCTCGCGGCACGCATCGTACTTACCCGGCCGGGGAACGTCTCCATTGCGCGGTGCGAGTCGAGTCCGAGCGAGTCGGTCGGTGCGGTTAGACCCGGGAACGAGTCGGTCGGAGCGGTCGGGACGCCCGGACGAGTCGGTCGGCGATTTCGCATCGTACTCGCTCGCCCGGACGCGCGTACGAATTGGTCGGAAAATAGGGCTCCGAATCGGATCCGGTTAAGCCGAATCAGATTCGGAGCCCAATTGGCCGAGATCGGAATCGGCCCCTAAACATATATAAATTACTATTCCCACTCCAAACTACATTAAGTCAGAGAAGGTGCTGGACACTAAACATATATAAATTACTATTCCCACTTCAAACTACATTAAGTCAGGGAAGGTGCTGGACACTAAACATATATAATTTAGTATTCCCACTCCAAACTACATTAACACAGGGAAGGTCCCGGACACTAATCATATATAATTTTCTATTCCCACACCAAACTATATTAACTCAAGAAAAGAATTCGAAAATATAATTTTTAAATATAATATTGCCAAGAAAATACATATAAACATATAAAATAATACACATTATACACATATTTACATATTCCCAGTTATAATACATTTTCCCCAAAAATATGTTATTTGTAAATAATTTTAGATCATAATCCAAATTTTCATTTTCATTTTTTTAATTTATTCTCAAAATTTAACATTTTTTTAAATTTAAATATAACTCCAAAAAATCATTTACAAATTTCACAAAATATCAAAACATTTTTATTGTTTTTTTTATTTTAAAATGATTTAAAAGATATTGGTATTCGTGTGCACTGCCATAAGAAGGGTATCTTTCCCCCAGGCACTGCTGCCCCAGCCTCAGTGTGGAGGCCATAGACATCTTGGGGCAGGTGTCTGTGGGGCAGACTTTGCTCCTGAATGCCCTCCAGGATCATGGCAACAAGTTGTCACAGGTTGTTGCGTTCATGGAGGGCATTCATTCTGACGTCGGTGGCCTGCACAGGACTGTCCAGTCTTTGGCCTCCACACTGACGGCAGCCATTCTGCAGTCACAGGCTCACAGTCCAGCTCCTGTCCCTTCCACAACCACCCTGCCAGTGACCCAACCTGACACACACACCAGAGCACTCAGGCACCAAGTCATCCCCACGCAGCACACGACAACAGCAGTCCAAGCGACAAAGACACGAGACATCATCCCCAAGGCACACAAGGAGCACACATGCCAGCCCCACAACAAGCACATCACAGGACACAGAGAAGCCAAAACACAAAAAACATGCATCCACATTGCAGACCTCACATTCCTCACCCTCCAAGAGCCCTCCAAGATCCAGAGCTTATCCAGAATCAGCACAGGAAGTTGCCCTTGCTGCCGTGGGCCTGTTGCCTGCCACAACTGCCCCCCCCAGTTCAGAGGGCTGTTGTGCCCAAGACTTCCACTCCCACACACCCACCCCCTAGGAAGCATGGACAGAGAAGCAGTGAAGTAGTGGTAGCTCAAAAACAGGGGAGGTGGGGTAAAAGCCCCCCCCAAGGGTACAACCAGATCCGAAGGTTTTTCCCAGAAGGATCCACGTGCACCTGCTCCACTTTCTGGGAAGAAGGAAGCTGTTGTGGCGACCTCACCTATCCCTTGGCCCAAGGCACTTGGGGGCTTTCATATCCCCAAGCAAGTGAGGCCCAGCCCTCCACATGCAACATCAGCCACTGAGCCTCCCCACTGCATTTCACCACCTCCCCGTGTGACGACTCAACCAGGTCCGACCAACCCTTCAGGGTCCCACATCCAGGGATCCCTCTACCTCAACCAGTTTTCCCACTCCCAGGTCCAGTCCTCCGACTACCCCAGACAGTCATCCATCACCCAGTTCCAGTTCTCCACAAATTTGAAGCAGAGTCCCCCTTCCCACCCCATTCCTACCTGAGCGGTGCTTGAGCTGCCCATTTGCTGGCCCTATCCTGGTGATATTCCCATGGCTGTGGACTGTCTTTCAATCATCTGTGTGGAATTTCCAAGCACACATGTGCGGACTTGAGTTTGGACTGGCCGTTGCCCTTAATGTTTTGCACTTTACATACTGATACTGAGTTTATGTAATAAAGATGTATATTTATGTTATGAGCGCTGTTGTTGGCCTTACTAATGATGCTGTACAATATATGTGTATATGTTCATCGGTTCCATGCTCTGAATTTACACTTTCCCATTGGCATGTACTAAAGTTGATCTTGCATGTGTTACCAGAGGTTCCGGCAACTAATGTCCACTTTTGACTCTGAGGATTGATGGGGGCGAGCTGCTTGTCTGTGATGGTCCACTCTGGTCCTGTTCATTATGTTGGCTGAGCTGTACTACTCATTCACACATGTCAGATTCGTTTGATCTCCATCGTGAGAATCTATTCCAATTTCCATGATGACTTGTGGGGTTGACAGGGTACAACATATCTGTGTGATCTATCTTGATGTGTACACACCAGTGTAGGTGTGTTGTCATCTTGGATAGGTATGGCTTCATAGTCAAATGGATGGATGTAGATGTGCTTACTGGAGTCATCAGACAGTGTGAGTATCCTGTCATTAGCAGAGGTGTTCATGTGTATGTGCCCTTGAGCATTGGCCTTTCACACATGTATGGTCCAGTTGATGAGTGCCTGTTTGTTTCCATGATCAGACACCTTGTTGAGTGTTTGTGGACATGTAACCTTGCAGTCCTAGGGTACACCTACATCTTATCCACATCATTTGTGAGTATGCAGAGTGTGTCACTGCAATGTCTGTGTTGTGAGTCTTTGGATCCGGCCTGGCTCTTGCTTACCTTTGTTCTCACTGTGCTGCATGTCACTGGGCTACAAACATGACATGTGAGTTGTCACATGCATTTGTGTCACTTTCCACTTTATGGGCTCCAATATGTGTTGGTCTGATTCATAGCAGTCACAGTCATACCATTGGGGCATACACAATGTGAGATGCTCCACTATGGCTTTATGCTCTGTACACTCCTCACCTGTACAAATCTTGTGTATACACCACTTCAGTCAAAACATGTGCCACTGCATGCCATGCCCATGTTTGACCCTCCACAACACTCCATGGTGTGACAGTGTACTGTGTGCAAATGTTTTGTATCCAGAAGCATTGTGGCCCTCAGCACTGTTTCAGTATGTGATATGTGCTATTTGTGCCTAGTTGATTTCCGTCATGGTTGCTGAGGTACAGTACAGATGGATTTCCAGCACAGTCCTCTTGTCTTGTTCCAGCATGGATGTTTGCCTGGGTTGTGTAACAGGGGGTGATGGCAAAAGTGTGTAGCTGGTTGCTACAACACTGCTACCCATCTTGGACATGCATCTTCCTCACTTTTCAGTCTGCAGTGTATACACTCCCTGTCCCCAAGCAAATCTGCCACCTTGAGCCCGATCGGAGCTGTGTGAGTGGTGCTTGTAGGTGGGGGAGAGGGGAGCAGCGTGCCAGGAGTAATCAGCACAAGGCAGCATTCGGGAGCCCTGAGGGTGTCACTCATGTAAATTGAGGGAGCTTCACTCATTGCATTTTGCAGGTTTCCCTGAACATCGTGGAGCCGGCCCTGCCTGCATGCTTGCTGTGAGTTGTTGTTGTACCGGGGTTGCATGCGTGGAGATGTTTTGGACGTACCTCTGCTGTAGGGCGCAGCGGCGTCTTATCTGCTGGTGATGCTTAAGGTAGAGCAGTGGAAAGGCCTGTAGAGCAAGATCCATGGTGGATCTGGTCATATGCAGGTGTTCTTGCTCGACTTTTCCTCACCGTAGTTGTGCTTCCGCCATCCACGATGAGGTGGTTTTACCACTGCGGTGGGATTGGCTGTTTGGTACATCGTAATCTGGTTGGTGGACGGGACGTGATTCCGCACGCAGTTCTTGCTCTATAGGATCCGTCCGGCACCCTTGCATAATGAAAAAACTTGCGGAGCCTGAAACACTGCGGCAATCGGAAAATGGCCTATGTTAGCCCGTTGTAATATGGCGGTCGCAATGACCGCATCATGAGCGGAAAAATTGATGTTTTCCGCCACCACTGCGGATGCACTTCGGTCCACCATCGTAATCGGCCCCTAAGTCAGGGAAGGTGCTGGACATTAAACATATGTAATTTACTATTTCCACTTCAAACTGTATTAAGTCAGGGAAGGTGCTGGACACTAAACATATATAATTTACTATTCCTACTCCAAACTTAAAAAAGTCAGGGAAGGCATTGGATAGTAAACATATATAATTTACTATTAACACTCCAATCTAGAAAAAGTCAGGGAAGGTGCTGGACACTAAACATATATAATTTACTATTCCCACTCCAAACTACATTAACTCAGGTAAGGTGCTAGACACCAAACATATATAAATTACTATTCCCACTCCAAACTACATTAAGTCAAGGAAGGTGCTGGACACTAAACATATATAATTTACTATTCCCACTCCAAACTACATTAACTCAGGGAAGGTACTGGACACTAAACATATATAATTTACTATTCCAACTCCAAACTAGAAAAAGTCAGGGAAGGTGCTGGACACTAAACATATATAAATTACTATTCCCACTCCAAACTACATTAAGTCAGGGAAGGTGCTGGACACTAAACATATATAATTTACTATTCCCACTCCAAACTACATTAACTCAGGGAAGGTGCTGGACACTAAACATATATAATTTACTATTCCCACTCCAAACTACATTAACTCAGGGAAGGTGCTGGATACTAAATATATACAATTTACTATTATCACTCCAAAATACATTAACACAGGGAAGGTGCTGGACACTAAACATATATAAATTACTATTCCCACTCCAAACTACATTAAGTCAGAGAAGGTGCTGGACACTAAACATATATAAATTACTATTCCCACTTCAAACTACATTAACACAGGGAAGGTCCCGGACACTAATCATATATAATTTTCTATTCCCACACCAAACTATATTAACTCAAGAAAAGAATTCAAAAATATAATTTTTAAATATAATATTGCCAAGAAAATACATATAAACATATAAAATAATACACATTATACACATATTTATATATTCCCAGTTATAATACATTTTCCCAAAAATATGTTATTTGTAAATAATTTTAGATCATAATCCAAATTTTCATTTTAATTTTTTTAATTTATTCTCAAAATTTAACATTTTTTTAAATTTAAATATAACTCCAAAAAATCATTTACAAATTTCACAAAATATCAAAAAAATTGTATTGTTTTTTTTATTGTAAAATGATTTAAAAGATATTGGTATTCGTGTGCACTGCCATAAGAAGGGTATCTTTCCCCCAGGCACTGCTGCCCCAGCCTCAGTGTGGAGGCCATAGACATCTTGGGGCAGGTGTCTGTGGGGCAGACTTTGCTGCTGAATGCCCTCCAGGATCATGGCAACAAGTTGTCACAGGTTGTTGCGTTCATGGAGGGCATTCATTCTGACGTCGGTGGCCTGCACAGGACTGTCCAGTCTTTGGCCTCCACACTGACGGCAGCCATTCTGCAGTCACAGGCTCACAGTCCAGCTCCTGTCCCTTCCACAACCACCCTGCCAGTGACCCAACCTGACACACACACCAGAGCACTCAGGCACCAAGTCATCCCCACGCAGCACACGACAACAGCAGTCCAAGCGACAAAGACACGAGACATCATCCCCAAGGCACTCAAGGAGCACACATGCCAGCCCCACCACAAGCACATCACAGGACACAGAGAAGCCAAAACACAAAAAACATGCATCCACATTGCAGACCTCACATTCCTCAACCTCCAAGAGCCCTCCAAGATCCAGAGCTTATCCAGAATCAGCACAGGAAGTTGCCCTTGCTGCCGTGGGCCTGTTGCCTGCCACAACTGCCCCCCCCCAGTTCAGAGGGCTGTTGTGCCAAAGACTTCCACTCCCACACACCCACCCCCTAGGAAGCATGGACAGAGAAGCAGTGAAGTAGTGGTAGCTCAAAAACAGGGGAGGCGGGGTAAAAGCCCCCCCAACGGTACAACCAGATCCGAAGGTTTTTCCCAGAAGGATCAACGTGCACCTGCTCCACTTTCTGGGAAGAAGGAAGCTGTTGTGGCGACCTCACCTATCCCTTGGCCCAAGGCACTTGGGGGCTTTCATATCCCCAAGCAAGTGAGGCCCAGCCCTCCACATGCAACATCAGCCACTGAGCCTCCCCACTGCATTTCACCACCTCCCCTTGTGACGACTCAACCAGGTCCGACCAACCCTTCAGGGTCCCACATCCAGGGATCCCTCTACCTCAACCAGTTTTCCCACTCCCAGGTCCAGTCCTCCGACTACCCCAGACAGTCATCCATCACCCAGTTCCAGTTCTCCACAAATTTGAAGCAGAGTCCCCCTTCCCACCCCATTCCTACCTGAGCGGTGCTTGAGCTGCCCATTTGCTGGCCCTATCCTTGTGATATTCCCATGGCTGTGGACTGTCTTTCAATCATCTGTGTGGAATTTCCAAGCACACATGTGCGGACTTGAGTTTGGACTGGCCGTTGCCCTTAATGTTTTGCACTTTACATACTGATACTGAGTTTATGTAATAAAGATGTATATTTATGTTATGAGCGCTGTTGTTGGCCTTACTAATGATGCTGTACAATATATGTGTATATGTTCATCGGTTCCATGCTCTGAATTTACACTTTCCCATTGGCATGTACTAAAGTTGATCTTGCATGTGTTACCAGAGGTTCCGGCAACTAATGTCCACTTTTGACTCTGAGGATTGATGGGGGCGAGCTGCTTGTCTGTGATGGTCCACTCTGGTCCTGTTCATTATGTTGGCTGAGCTGTACTACTCATTCACACATGTCAGATTCGTTTGATCTCCATCGTGAGAATCTATTCCAATTTCCATGATGACTTGTGGGGTTGACAGGGTACAACATATCTGTGTGATCTATCTTGATGTGTACACACCAGTGTAGGTGTGTTGTCATCTTGGATAGGTATG